>PVKN010029654.1:0-12947 GCA_004027915.1 Capromys pilorides
TATATATATATATATATATATATATATATATATATATATATATATATATATATATATATATATATATATATATATATATATATATATATATATATATATATATATATATATATATATATATATATATATATATATATATATATCTGTATATACAAAATGGTTAGGATAGATATACAGCTACTTTCCTTAGTTCAGTGAGAAGAAAGATTTGTGGTAATATTGTTTAGACAAGATATCATGTCTACATCTTGTACTCTGAATACTACGAAGACAATATGCAATGTATTAATTATTGTAACTGACTTAGTAACTTTTAAAATTTTCTCATTGCTATTTCTTTCTCATTAAAATTAATTTTAAAAAAAAGTAAGATGAAGAGCAAATTCCCCAGATTCTACCCACTAGATGTCTGCGTGATGCCCCAAGTGGTGGCCACAGAAAATACATACAGGGAGCTAGCTTAGTGGAATAAGTGCTTGCCTGGCAAGCACAAGGTCCTGAGTTCAATCCTTGGTACCGGGAAAAAAGGAAGGAAGGAAGGAAGGAAGGAAGGAAGGAAGGAAGGAAGGAAGGAAAGAAAGAAAGAAAGAAAGAAAGAAAGAAAGAAAGAAAGAAAGAAAGAAAGAAAGAAAGAAAAGGAAAGGCATCCAGACTTTGGAAAGTCACTTCCTGTTAGTCTGGCTAGTAAGGTTACCTAGGCTTGCGGTGGGTGCTCTTCTGCCCACTCTTCCTGAAACTGGTCCTGCGGCTATTGCTGGTGGCATTCTTGTGAATGTTTCTTCTTCCTCTGTTAAGCGGCCTGCTTGGAAGAAGTCATACTCAAAATTTTTAGGGTTTTAATAAAACCTCTCGGTATTCAAGGCACAGCAGTGAGAAAGAAAAATGAGTGTATGTTGGTATATGGATTTCAATGTTTTCCCTTGGATTTCAGCCTGGAATTCATGTCTCTATCTACATGTTCAAGAAAGGTGCTTTGTGAAGGTCGTGGTCAAGCACAGTGTCTGAGAAGAGAGCAAGAGCTTCCGCAATGCAGCCTGGGTCTCTGTGGAAACCAGAGAATAAATGAGCAGCTCTGAAACTGCTTTCTGACTGGTGCGAGAACTCCAACTGTCAGTGGTCTTTTCTGTGAGCCTAAGCTGAGCTTGGGTCTCATGTCTATGTGTGTACCATTAGAAGAAACAGCTCTTAGGTTGGCCTGCTCTGATATGACCTGAGCCAGAGGAGGGGGTATACCTCATACCAATCTAAGACACTTTGTTGCTTATTAGTAATTCTGTATTTTCTATTTAGAGCATTGTTAAGAATATCTAATGGTGAGGGTAACTTGGAGTCTGTTTCCCTCACAGCACTAGAATGCATCGTCTCTCTTAATAGTTCACTTTTGTTCCTCTTGGATAACTGGAGCCACTGACAAAATATTTAAGATTTACAACAGGATTTCAGGACATAGATTCCAGTAGAAAAAAAATCATCTTTGAGTAACTTCAGGTTGGATGGAGAGTTCAAGTCCACAGAAATTTTGGCATGGATTATAGGATATAAAACCTCTGGGAATTATACATTTTTCCACACTGCAATCTCCTCAGAGCATATAGATGCTCATCAGAGTACCATAGCAGAAGAAATTCCCACAGATGGTTAAAAGATGCTGAGGTAATCTCTTCCTCTGCCGGGCTCCAGAACCTTCCATGACACCTGGTCCTCAGCCTGTTACTCCTGCTGAGTACTGTCCCTTCGGAGTTTCTTACAAGATCACCTCAGTTGAAAGAATGAAAGATATTTCAGGAGCTTGTATTTCAGCAGACAGGATGAAACTGGAAGTATTAAACTCAGAACTTTTAAATACACTCATGAGATGAAACAGAAAGGTCTGCAGAAATGGCCCACCACAGGGCAGTCCGTGAGGACAGCTGCGCTGTCACCACGATTGTAACCCTCTCTTTTACCTTGATATCCTGGCCCTACGTATGAGCACATGTCAGATCCATGTGTTCTACGTGACACATCTCCCGATGCAGCATGCCATCATTACACTTTTAGCTTATGTGGCCATGGAGGAGATGGACCCAAGACTTTGTGCAGGCTAAGGACATGCTTACAGACTGCATCTGCCCCCCAGCCTGCTTTGATGTCCTCAGTCACTTGCGTCCTCACTTATAATCTGATTGTGCTTCCCAGTCACATCTCTCTCTCTCTCCAAAACCTGTTATCACCACAGTACAAAGCAAAGGGGTCAGAGAGATAGCTTCATGGCACAAGTGCCTGCCTGGCAAGTGCAAGGTCATGAGTTCAAACCGCAGTCTCACCAAAAAAAAAAAAAAAATAATAGCAAACGCATACGCTCCTTTGTTGAATGGATAGCTGTGCTTTGCACATGTTCATGTGGGATAGGTGCTGTGTAACATCACTTATTCTTTTTTTAACATGACTCATGACAAAAATTACCCCAGTTTTCAGTAATCTCAAGGAAAAAAAAGTACTTGCCATCTGCAATTTACTGCTTTTAACCTGGAAAATATGATCTAAAATTGAACTCAGCTACTTCAGAGGCAGGCAGAGGCTGACAGATGGCATGTAGTGGAGGGCTGCAGCAGCTGAGGGAGAGCCACAGAGGCAAATCCGCCATGTGTGGAAGGCCTGGGAAAGGGCCACCGCCACTCTCTAATGAGGGTTAAGAGCAGCTTTCTGTAGCTCCTGCTTATGTAAATAGCCAGCCTTCAGAGCGACATATAGCCCAACAGCCTCCAGGAGGAAACTTTGTAATTAATAATGCAGCGGGTTTGCACTTGTGGCTGTTGCTCAGGGGTTGCCCCAACAACACTGTAAGCTACACCTTTTGGAATCCTTAATCAATGCATAAGTCTTGTGTCTTCATCTTGGAAGACAGTCAAACTCCTATCTGGAGTCTGACTTTTCTGTTTTAGATAAATATAATTTGCCTTGGATTTAGGGGAGCAAGAAAGGCAAGCAGAGCTTTTCTCCAAAGTTTGTTCTCGCTCAAGCATCTTCTTATTCAGCTGTGGTGTCTAATAGATTTCCAGGAAATATTCATAAACTACACATTGGTTAGAGCCTCATGGATCTTTCTTAATCTATTAACTTCTGCAGTCTAGGGTTTCAGAGAATTTGGCTCTGTCAGTGTTATTCTGAGTGCAAGAGACATTCAACATCGATCACTTCAGTTAGCATTTTCTTCTACAAATCCTGAGACATAAATATACTGACAGGACACATCTTTGTACAGAGTGATTAGCTGAATTGACTTAAGCAAAGTCTCACTTAGACTAAAGGAAGGGGCAAATGCAGATGTATGTGTGGTCAAGTATGTGCAATGTATGTTTTGAAATACCTTTGAGTTTCCAGGAAGTGGATCATCCTGTTTACTCACTGCTAACAATCTCAGTGGGGTGGACAAGTGTTGCTCTATTCCAAGACACATTGCAGTATGAATAAAATGTCAGAGCCAAGCTTCTAGTCTGATGTTTCTTTGGGAGAGAGCAAGCTGCCCTTAGTTTTCCTTTGTTTGAGAACTATTAAAGGTGGAGTTCTCACAGAGACTGACTGAGCTCTCCACGTAAGACTGGAATAATGATATCCGAATGGCTATCATTTTCTTCTATAAATCCTGAGACATAAATATACTGACAGGGTGCTTCTTTGATACAGAGTGATTAGTTGGATTGACTTAAACAAAGTCTCACTTAGGTTAAAGGAAGGGGCAGCCCAGCCTTTCGTTCAAAGTCCAACAACATTTAAGCTATAAAGTTACAACCCAAGACATAGCTCAAGGCAGCAACATCCAAAGGGGATTTTCAACCATCTTTCCAATCTCAGCTGCATTACATGAAGGAATGGTTTTGCTAGGTTTTAAAGGCAAGGCTAGTTGTGTCTTATTATATAAATGTCCAAACCTAATAGTGAAACCAGGGCTGCAATTCTATGGCTTCTCTTCTTTCTTATTTTCTCCTCCACCTCTTCACCACCCTTTGCTTCTCCTCTTTTTTTTTTCATCCTTTATTTGTTGTCTTTCTTCCTTTCATCCTCCTATCCTCTCCCTTTCTCTTCCTTTTCCTTTTTCCTCCTCCATTCTGTGTCTAAAAATGAAATATGAGTCAAAATTCAAACTTTGCTGTTCAACAGTATGGGTAACTGTGGTCTTCACCTTTGGGAGGACATTTCCAGGCTAGCTCCAGGTCTGTGTAGACTTTACAGTAACTCTGACACTTTTTACAAGAAAGGAACTTACAAGACTGCCATTTCTGCAGTTGTCACTGACCTCCACAGAGGCCTTGCCAACTCTCAACAATTAACCTCCCTTGTCCTTTATTTATCACTTGCTTATGACAGGTGCATGTTCTTCTTTAAGAATAGGTAAATAGAACTTTTGAAGAAACTTTTTGTGATAATAAGCAAAGGGTCCCTCTGACAGGGAAGAAAAATTTGGTATCTTCATTTTTAAGGAGATTATTTACCATCTCCCAGGAAAGGTGAACCAGAATTCTTAATGGACCTAAAATCTAATGAAGTTACTGGTCATGGAGACTTACATCTCAAGGGAAATTCAAATAGCTCAATCTTCTCCTAACATCAACGTAGGGCAAATAGCAACAACCTGCCGAGTGTTAGTTCTTCCTTGCCCTTGGTGTATTTTGTTCACCTCTAATTTATCTCTTCCTCAGTCCCCACATTATTTGATTTAGTAAGCAATGCCCCTCGGCATAAGCTATGTAAATATTGTAGCTGAATTACTGTCTGTTTACTTAACTCATAATAGAAAACCATGATAAGCTTTTTAATTACAAAATTACCTCTGCCGAATCAATTTCTTTCATTTAATGAACTAAAGAGAATGGTACAGTGAGGATCAAATCATTCTCCTTTACCACTCTTTCAAACAGTACTCTGTTGAAAAATAATTGCTGTAATAAAAATAGTAACAAAAATGATAATATTGTCAACTTTGCCCTTTTGTACCTAAGTGCGCTGTTTATGACACACCATCAGTCAACATGCCAGGAAGAATTTTTCTTGAATCTACACAATTCTTCACCTTGGCTTCTTTCCTGGTAACTGTCCAGCTCTTTGCTAGCAATGTTGATTCTGATCTTCTTGTTATGAATACGTGAATTTTTTTATGTATTCATATATATGTCATTGCATCATGATATAGATCTGTTACTCATCAGTTGTTCTTAGGGCATTTTTCTAAACTGTAATTTCTGTGGCTGATTTAACTATGCCATTTTGGGTTCTTTAGCATAGCTTCATGTCTATAACAAAAAAAGAGAAAGCTAAAGAACCTTCTGTACCGCCAACATGATGGGTTATCCAGGGCTGTCAAGGAAGAGATGAATAAACTGTAACAAGAAGTGACATTTATGAATATATATCTATATATTCCTTTTGTTTTTTATTTTAATTCTGAAGGTAAATGTTTAATCAGTTTTATTCATGTATCTGATTAAATCATCTTATGTTAATTTAATCTCTTTGGGAAAATTTATGGAATATGACCACTTACAAGGTTATCATTATTTCCATGGAAAACCTCTAGGTTGCTTTACCAGAATGTTTCTGAAATGCTACAGTCATGGTAAAACACAGAGGGATGTATTTGGGGAAATGTGATTCTCATGAAAATGAGAACTGCTGAAACACATGTGGGACATTCTTTTCATCCTTCTTTCTTTGTTCGTGCATCTGTCTCACAAGTGCATGTGTACAAATCAATGATTGAACTCATTTCAGAATTGAAAGCTAAGAGAAATCAATGTAAAATTATTCAGAAAATGCATCGTGTTCATGAGTTTTCTGAGAATGTCACATTTGACCAATAGTGTCCTTATTGAAATTGTTATGGTTTCTTTCTCTGGACATAGCCAGATACATATGAAAATAATCTTAAAATATTTTTACCTACAACTAGAAAATCAAGAGAAACAAACACTGTATATTTTTAAGTCATAGAATCTCACATAATTTGCAAAGTATAAATCAGGGAAGTCAGGCACATTTCTATCTTGTATCAAAGCAGCATTTTCTTGATGTGTTTACAAATATATTGTTATTAACCCATAAGATTCCTAGTGGTCCACTTTGGGAACATATGTAACAGCAGAATGGTGAAATGTTTTCTCTTCAAATTTTTGTTCTTGAATCTTTCTAGGTAATATGAATTTCATGAAATGGTTAAAACATCCTGAATTAAGGTGCAACAGTGTTTTTCTCAATGGTGTCAAAAGACCAGCATACTTCAATGGACCAGTTGCAAAGATGAATCTTAGCTGTGTGAAAAATTGCTAGATTCTTCCATGCATCTATCTTTGATGCTTGACCTCACTGGACTTCTCAGCCAGTCTCTACACCTAAAGAAGAGTAACTCCCTAAAAGTCCTGTTGTCCTTCAGGGACATGTGGTTATTTCAACAAGACATCTCATCCAGACAAATACTTGCCTTCAGAAAATTTAGTATATTTTGAAAGAAATGCATCATTTTATTCTTTGGCTTTCTTATTTTTTTTAAAATGTATTTGGCACAAGGTCTTACTACACCACTCCAGGACTCATGGTGATCTTGCTGCCTTCAGCCTCTCTGGCACTGGGATTATAGGCATGCACCACGAGGCCCAGACACAGGCCTACTCAGCAAGCCCTAGGAATGGGGTGGCATGGCATGTGATGCCAGGTTTCAAATTGCAGTCCCTGTGCTTTGCCTAAGCTTGCCTAAGCAAGTGCTTTAGTCTACTGAACTATCTCGCCACCCCCCCCCCCGCAATGTTTTATTAAGCATAAACATTTTATATGGCAGTACTATTAGCAGGGTGACACATTACTGCAGAGGGTAGAGGAACCACCTCTACCTTTTCTTGCATGAAGAAAGCATTTCGAAAGGTAGCATTCATTGAAGGAAAAAAAAAATTGACTTTGGTGTAAATAGTTTAATTACATAAATTTTAATTTTCATAATCCACATTTTTGGCTAATGCCTTGATGACTAAGTTGAAAATGGTTATTTCCAGTGAGGATTAAAAGGGTGACACGTGTCCTAGAGCCCTCAGGGACATGCTCAGCCTGGGTCTATCTAGTCCCTCCTTCAATAACCACAGACTGCTGGCTCTTCTTAGGTCCCGAAGCAGCATACTAATTAACTCAGAAGTTTGCATCTTTTCCTTATTATGTTTTAGGGCAGCATGAGACAATTAAATCTGTAGAGGAATGAGAAGGAATCTTTGATCTATTTTGGGTCTAAAGATGTCATAACTCTGAATCACATAGTTGTGACACATTGCACTCCCCTCTGCAAATTGTCTTTAAGAAATTACAGTCGCATTTCTTAGAAAAAGATTCCACACGGATGCCCTTTTGTATGTCTTCATCAAGGAAAAAACCCAACCTCTTGATTTAGTTACGGTGAGTTTACACACAGAAATAAAGCTCAAATTTTGGGGCCTCTTTTATAAGTAGACTTTATGTGATGACTCAAAGCACTGCATGAGGAATTCCTCCTTGAACTAAGATCACTGCTTTCGAGAGTGGCCTTGTCCTCAATGCCGTCACAGGCAGAACTGCACGTGACTGATACACGTGCCTATGTGGGGAGGGGTCTTCTTCGTTCCCTGGAGCTGTAATGTCATGTTTCATATTATTTAGGATCAGCCTCTCTCCAGAGCTGGCAGTGTGCCACTCTCTCTCCAAACCCCTTTCCAGCTGACCACTCTGGTTATATAATCCTGCATCTTCTATTATCCTGCCTACTGATCCGTGCCTCCTGGCTGCACCAGGTCTCACAGAGCCACCTGCTTTTGATTGCTGCCCTCTAAGCTGCTTAATAAGACAATTAAAAATGATTTACAAATGGCCATTGCAATACAACTGGGGATTGAGGAGAAAATCTCTCTGCTTCATATTAAAAATGCATCCCCATCTATAGCTCCTTCTGCAGTTACCTTTAATTCCACTACTGGTTTACTTCTTTCTTAGACTATATTTTGTCGAACATTAATTGAAAATATCTCCTCTTAAAATATGTATATTTACAAAGAATGAAAGAGATGTGGTGTTGTCCTGGACTAATACCAAAACTTCTTTCAAGAAATGAGGAGAGGGGAAATTTTCTAGGATTTTGGAGTGGCTGGCTAGAAGATGAAGTAAATGCTACGTCATCAAGCTGGCTCATTTTTGGATTGAGGGTCAGATCTCATTTAAAAACTGACTTCTATCCTGACGTCTTGATCATTTCCTCTCTTCACTCATATTGTTACACTAATTAGAGTGGGCAGCTTTTCCAAAGACCCAATTGTGAATCACACACCATAAATAATGGCCTTGCTATTCGATTGTGATAACTGAAAAAACGAAGTTCATTTTATCTTGTATGTATTAAACATGTTTGTTTTTAGAGTATTTCTTAAAAATACAAATGAGTGAAAATTGACATTTAACCAAAGATTATGAAGATTCCATCTTTTTTTTATAGTGCTGAGATCCAAGCATTAATGTCTCAATTAAATTTAATTATTGACTTGATTGAATTTAGAGATACCTCAGAGGGTGATTAGATCTTGAAGGTGCTATACTTAGCAGACCACATGCCTTTTGGGCTATTTCTTTGGTAGATCTAGTACATTAATCTTGACACTCAGGTTTACTATGAAGATTGCAGAAGGCTATCTTTGTAAAGTGCTTAACGTACAATAGAATCTCACAAAATACTAACTTCTTTCAAAATCCTCTGACTCAGCCTCAATAGCCCAGATGATAAAATGTTTATGGCCACTTGTGACAGTGGTACAGCTTTCAAATGCTGAGAGATATGGAGTATTTAATGAGGAAATTACCATTTCAGCACTAGATCGTAACAGTTTAGGATAGACTTTGAAAATTAACTCTATGAGTGTGAGTCAGTCTCCTCCAAGTCTTACGCTATTTTTACACGATGTGAACTCTGATGAGCTGGTGGCCACATGGCAGGTTTTGAAGGACAATCTTCTGCTACACATATTGAACTTCCTACAATGTTCTGTTTAGAGAACTTTCACCAAAATACCCACAACGAACCTGTCACGGGAAGCCAGTGATCACTGATCCACTTATGTCATATTGATGATTACACAAAGTCACTGAGATTAGAGGTAAGGAAGGAGAACAGCATGAATCCCTCAAGGCTCTTAAGAGTTTCAAATTCTTCTTTTTATGTATTTGGTACAGAGTCTTATTATGCAGCTCAGACTCCTAGTAATCTTCCTGTTTTCAGCCTCCCCAGTGCTGGGATTATAGACCTGCACCAGTATGTCCAGTCTCAGTGGCCAGCTCAGTGCACCTGGGGGTGAAGCTGACATGACATGTGGGGTGCTAGGGATTGAACCCCAGTCACTGCACTTGCCTAAGCAGTCACTCTGTTTGAGCTATCTCACTGACCCCCAAATTCTTTATCTTTCCTTGATGGAGTTTCCCACTTACATTAAGGAGCCCCCTGACTTACTATTTCACCATAAATTACCACCCCGCTATGAGACACAATTCAGTCCTTCCACTCAAGGAGGCAAATTCTTTTTTCTTTTTTGTACTGGGAATTGAACTTAAGCCCTTGCACTTGCCAGGCAAGTACTGTGCCACTGAGCTATATCCCCTTCGCCAATTCTTGAAAAATGTAACTCTTTGATTACAAGTCTGATATTATGCTATCTTCAGTTTTGCTATTAATTTTATTAATTTGACTTTAACACCTAATCTTTGATCTCCTGAGTGTCACGTAGCAGATTGCAATTTAACCTGCTGTGTATATTTGTGCTCTAACCTGTGTCGTGTCATCACTTTTCTGTCCTATTGCTTGTCATCACAAAGGACTTTCTCCACTTAGAGCATGGAGCTTTCTCCCTGATATGTTCTAGCTCTCTGGAGATGTCAGATTCTCCTTATTTTTTCCTAACTTCTTTAGCTGGCATGATCTGGACATGTACAATGTCCTGTATCTTTGTGGGGTTTCATCTTTTTCAGAGAAGATAAAGTTAGAGACTAATCCATGACTTGAGTGTTTGAGCTGAAACCAAGCAGTGACAAGGAAAACATTGGTCATCCTTGATTCAGAATGATGCCATCGCGCCTGAAGAAAGACTACTGTGCTGTCTATGTCCTTTACTCCCCAGCTAGTAGACTCGCTGTTTTCCTGAGTGTACAATTAATGGGCAATGAGTTAGAATTGGCTGTGGTATGCTGAGGATTGGGAAAAGCCCATCATATTGGTGAGACAAAGGACAGCTTTATAGTCAGAGATACATGCCTCACTGAAAAGAATCTGGTACTTCAAACATGTGAAAACAAACATGTGTGTGAGTTTTTTAATCAATATATAACTAATGGTCATTTATTATGGAAAAATTATTAACTAAGGACCATAAGGGATCCCACAAAAGGGTCAGATCTTCACTCTGCAATGAGTCCAAAGTATAATGAGGGGAAATACACTTCCAGTAAAGTTTATCACTATGATTTAAATAAATCATTCAACATATCTGAAAAGCAGGATTGCTTATGATGCAAAATGGGAGATTGCAGTTAGACTTTGAGGTTTATTATAACTGTAGAACTCCAAATAAACTAGACATCCCTGTGTGTATTTATGTCAAGAGAATGCTGCTTATAATTGGTCTTACAGATGTGCAGAAAGAGAGAGCTGTCTGAGCAATCAGGAGAGATAGATTTCACAGATGTGTGGAAATTGAGCTGAGCCTTAAGAGGCTATGCGTATGTGGAAAACCCATTCTCCGTTGATGACCAAAATGGACAAAAATACAGGAAGAATGTGCAGGATGAACTTGTTGATAAGAGAAGCGTTCAACTAAAAGGGCCCCTAGAATTGCCCTTCTTTCCCTCACCCCATGTGGGTTTCTCCTGTCTTTGCTTATTTTCAGAATCTACCTACTGTGGTAGGATCTCACATCTTAAAAGAGCCTGTATCCATTGCGCTAGAGCTCCTACAAGAGGTCGTGATAGTCAGAATCTCAAGGGGAAATTTTCCTTTCTGGTGCCTGTACTGAGCCCCTCATGGGTTTGGAATGCCTATCAGCAGCTCCTTGTGTCAACTCTGTCACAAATCAAGGACCATCACATCTCAAAACAGTATTTCAGGGTACGAGTATTTCTCATTTAAAATACATTTTTTTTGAGGCAGTGGAGAATACAAATAACCCCTTAAATACATTGCCTTGGCACTTAGGGCCCAATTAGTAGGAAAACCCTACTCTGCAAATATCAGTCTGCCCTCAAACTTGCACTTCAAAAACACATGCACTAACTTCCCCTAGGTGCAGAATCAGGATCCGTGTTTTAATTCTGACTTTAATTAAACCTTTATACAAGCTGTGTATTTGGTTCTCCAGTGAAGAAAGGGTATGCATTTGCTCTTTACCTTCTCTTCAAGTGATTTATCCCCAATTCACTCTCTTCTTAGAATGGGAAAAATAGGATTTAGAATAGAAACCTAGGAAGGTTTTACAGCAGTGCTTGTATATTCTAGTTCAAATGAATGTGAGTGCTTAGACATCTTTCCGAGTTCTTCCCTAGCTCTCATTGGAGTCTCCCATTTCTTTTCACATGAGACAAGTCACCTAGAAAAGCTATCCCTGGCCCATAATCCCATAACTGATCTTGACCCAATGGTTTCAGTATCATGCTTGACGGGGTCCTTAGAAAGACAGGGAAATATGTTCCAAGTGACAATTTAACTTAATTGTAGGCAGTGTTTTTAAATACAACCCTAAAGATACAAGTGGATAGAATGTTTGGGTGTCAGAATTATATTTTAATTCCCTCACTAATGATTGCTGTTGAAAATGTACAGACACAAATTTGTAACCAAGAGAAATAGGCCCCACATTTTAGTTCTAAGATTTTTGTTCTCAAAAAGGAGGGGTTCTTATTTAAAAATTTTTGTTTGGTTTTATTTTATGTCCTAATGGGAAAATATTCTCAACTGATGTAAATCTCATTGTGCTCTGCTGCATACAGCTCTGCACTTCAGGAGTAAAAGGAAAGTAAGTACAGTGTCTCAGGACATCTTCAGTCAAACTCTTTCTGTAATCTTGAAAGTATGCGTTCTAGATGTGACTACATAAACTCCAGAAGGATATCTCTTACTGATAGGCACATATTCTAAACTATTTTCTCACATGGAGCCTTTAATCATTCTTAATTTCTCCATGTGGGAAGCAGGTATTAAATGAAGACATATTTGGTGGTGGTGGTGGGGGGGAAGATACCATAAAGAAGCAATCAGTTCACTAGGAGAAAAGTAGCAGCTCTGGAGGTGTGAAGCCTTGATTTGCATCCTGACTGAAATATTTAGCAGAGCCCTAATTTTGTACTTTCATTTACTTATCTATATAAAATAGAGGAAAATTTTTTCTTCTCATCATCAGTGAAAAGATAGAAATATATTTACTTTGGTAAGTTCCTCATTTTGTTCTATTGTGGTTAGCTTTAACAATGCTGGACATCTCCAAAAGAAACCATATTTCCATATTTTCCAAACATGGAAAAAGGAAGAGGAATAGAAGGAAGCATAAAAGGAAGGGAAAGCAGGAGGGAAGGAGAGATATAGTAAGAAAAGTGCTTGTTTTCTTTCCCTCGGATAATCAGATGTAGGGATGTCACAACAGGTAGCGTAAATCTACAATGCCTAGGAATGTATTCAATAATAAGCCTGTGTGTGTGTGTGTGTGTGTGTGTGTGTGTGTGTGGCCAGCTCAGCCTACCATGTGGGTGGGGCTATTACATCGTGCTGTGCTGGGGATTAAACTGCAGTCCCTGCACTTGCCTAAGCTTGCCTAAGCAGGCACTTTAGACCCCTGAGCTATCTCGTTGGCCCCAAGCCATGTGTTTTTAAATTATAAAAATAATAAACACTATCTTCCCAAGTGAAAGCAGATGATCTTGGGTGAGATGATTTG
>PVKN010029655.1:0-12951 GCA_004027915.1 Capromys pilorides
GTCAGCTGGGGTTTTTCCCTGGAGAAGTCACAAGATAACTGCATCCTAAGGGCTTCCTCTGTGTTGAAGCTGAGAGATGGAACAAAACAAAGCCATCTTTTTCATTCCAAACCATGGAGGTGATGTGTAGAAAGATATCCATATCCTCTATCGATAGAAAGAGGGTAAGTAAAAGAACCGCTGGTCTAGAATACAATGCCTGGAAAAAGAACAAAATAGAAGATTAAACCAGGAACTTGTACACAAGCTTACTTTAATAAAAATTTAGAATACACATAAAGAAAATAGTATTTGTATTATATATTGTCTAAAAGAAAGTGCCTAACTATAATATTAAATTCACTATTGTTTTAAGGAAAGCAGCAGTAGAGCTTGGCATGGTTGCACATCAATATAATCCCAATAATCTGGGAGGCTGAGGCAAGAGGATCACAATTTTGAACCTAGCCTGGGCAAGTAGAAAGACACTTTTAAAAAAAAGAAAAAGGGTTATGGATGTAGCTCAATACAAAGGCCCTAGGTTTAACAACCCCCACCCCCTAGGACTCAAAAAGAAAAGAAAAAGAACCTCAAAAAATATATAAAGCTATATATATATATTTTAAAGAGCTATGTATGTGCCAGGGACATAGCTCAGTGTTACAGCACCTCCCTGGCAAGCATAAAGTTCTGAGTTTGATTCCTGGTTACACCCCCCCCAAAAAAAAGTTATGTACATAAAAACTTGAATTATACAAATGATATATGTCATTGGGTGTGGCTGTGTACATCTGTGATCCCAGAACTTGGGAGGCTGAGGTAGGTAGAACAACGAAAGTTCAAGACCAGCCTGAACCACCTCAGAAGACCCAGTCACAAAAAAAGTGTCAGTTGGTTCTTATGCCAATGCAATACCAAGTTTATAGCTATAAAAATATTCTAGCCAGGTATGGTGGCACATACCTGTAGTGCACTAGGCAGGCTGAGGTAACAGCCGGGGCCCCAGTCTGGGTTACAGAGTGAATTCAAAGCCAGCCTGAACTACTTGAAAGGAACAGAGAGAGAGAGAGAGAGAGAGAGAGAGAGAGAGAGAGAGAGAGAGAGAGAGAGGGAGGGAGGGGGAGGGAGAGGGAGAGGGAGAGGGGAAGGGAGAGGGGAGGGCAGGGCAGGGAAGGGAAGGGAAGGGAAGAGAAGAGGGAGAGAGAAATATTGTACGATTCCACTTACATGAGATAATCTTGAATAAGCAAATTCATAGACACAAAAGTAGAAGACAGGTAATCTGGGGCTGAGGGAAAAGGAGATCAAGAATTTTAAGTACAGAGTTGAAAATGATAGAAAAACTGTAAAAATACATAGTGGTAATGGCTGCACAACAATGTGGGGTATACTTAATGCCAATGAATTACACACTTACAAAAGATAAAATGGGGCTGGGGAAATAGCTCAGTGGCTTAAGTGCCTGCCTGGCAAGTGTAAGGTCCTGAGTTCGATCCCTGGTACCAAAAATAAATAAAAATGGTAAATTTTAATATATTATTTAACAATGACATTAATAAGTAAATCATATATGTATACTAAAAAGTTAAAATGAATTGTTTATCATAATGCCCAAAGCAACTGGCTAACTAGTCTTTCTGGGCGTGGTGGTGCACGCCTGTAATCCCAGCACTTGGGAGGCTGAGGCAGGAGAACAAGTATCAGTGCGAATTTGAGACCAGCCTGGGCTACAAAAGTGAACTCAGGGCCAGCCTGAACTGCACAGCAAGACCTTGTCTCAAAAAGACAAAAAGTAAATAAATAAAAATCTTAGCAGCTGGGCATGGTGGTGCACAAAATTCCAGCACTTAATAGACTAAGGCAGGAGGCCAGCCTGAGATACATAATGAGTTCAAGACCAGCCTGCACTAAAAAAGCAAACAAGAAAACAAAAAAGCTTGGCTAGGCCAGGCACTGTGTCGTACTTTATAATCCTAGCATTCTGGAAGACTAAGGCAAGAAGATCACAAATGCCAGCCCAGCATGGGCAATTTAGCAAGACCTTGTCTCAAAAATGCAGAGGGCGATATTTGGGGATATAACAAAGTGCAAAGGCCCCGAGTTAGTTCAATCTTTAGCACAACAATCAACTGACCAATCAACTGATCAACTGATTAACTTAGCTAGGTACACTGTGCCTGTAATCCCAGCTACTTCATAGAATGAGGCAGAAAGATCACAAATTAGAGGCCAAACTATACTTGGTAGCACACATCTGTAAACCCAGCACTGAGAAGCCTGAGATAGGACAGCTGTGAGCTTGAGACCACCCTGTGCTACACAATAAGTTCAGAACAGTCTGAACTATATAGTGAGATCCCAGCTTAAAAAAAAAAAAAAAAAGTTAGGCATAATGCTATATATCTGTAATCCTAGCACTCAAGAGGCTAAAGCAGTAGGATTACAAGTTCAAGGCCAGCCTGAGTTATATAGCAAGATGCTGTCTCAAAAAAAGAGGCCATGGGGCCAGGGAGATAGCTCTGTGGCACGAGTGCCTGTCTGCCAAGTGTAAGGTCGTGAGTTCGAACCCTGGTCTTGGAAAAAAAGAAAAAGAAAAGAGGCCAGCCTGGGCAACTTTGCAAAAGTTGTTCTTCAAAAAGGACTAGGGATATAGCTCTGTGACAGCCCTTTTGCTAAGCAGGCAAGAGACCCTTGCTTCAATCACTGGTATGAGGAAGAAGGAAAAAAGAAGAACCTATGGACACCAGGGCTGTTTAATTGTAGAAGTTTCCTCAGGTTAATTCAAAACTGGTACTAGCCACTAGACTGTTCTACAATTCAATTCGAAATACATTTAATTGCCAGGCAAGGTATTTCACATCTGGAGTCCCAGTCTATGTAGAGGACAAGCTGAAGCTACATCAGAAGATTACTTTTGCCAGAAAATTAAGATCAGCCTGGAGGGCCAGGGAGATAGCTCTGTGGCACAAGTGCCTGCCTGGCAAGTACAAGGTCGTGAGTTTGAGTCCCAGTCCCACCAAAAAAAAAAAAAAAAAAAGATCAGCCTGGGCAACACAATAAGACATTGCTTATAAATAAATAAATAGATAAATAGCCAAGTGTGATAGCATACACCTATAATCCCAACACTCAGGAGGCTGGGACAGGAGGATCACTGCAAATTTGAGGCCTGCCTGAGCTACAAAGAAGACACTGTCTCAAAAAAAAAAGACAAACCAAACCAGCTAGGTCTCATGGCACAGTGTTATGAATCCTAGATACTAGGAATGTTAAGGTAGGACTGAATTTCTTTTCTTAAATGTATTTAGTACAGGGTCTATAGGGCTACACAGATTGGACTCGCAGTGATTCTCCTGTTTTCAGCCTCCCAAGTGCTGGGATTACTGGGCCCGCCACCTTGCCCTCTCAGCAGGTTGTGGCCAGCATGGCACACCAGGATTGAACCGCCAGGATTGAACCCGGATGCTTGCATCTGCCTAAGCAGGCCCTTTAATCCACTGAGCTATCTAGCCGGCCTGGAGGACTGAAATTTTGAGGCCAGTCTCAGCAATTAAAGAAGTTCCTACCACAAAAGAAAACTAAAATATTGGGACTGGAGACATAGCTCGGCAGTAGAGGGTTCACCTAGCATCATGTCAGGTCATGGGTTCAATCCCTAGCATCAGAAATAAATCAATAAGTGAATACACTTAGCTAACATGAGTGAAAAATTTGAAACAGACACAAGTTCAAGATTTTGGTGAGTAAACTACAGACTCTGTTGTACAAAACCTACAAATACATTCCTTGTAAAACTGTTCCACCAGTAGGGACTTCTGAATTTCTGAAGTCACTGACTTGGAGCTATTGGTTATACAAAATAACAGGTACTAACATCTGATTTATTAGGATAGAAAGGAAGGGCAGAAAATTTCAATGTAATGTAGCATTTAGGCTACTCACCCTGTGAGACAAGGACTTCAAAGTTAGCCTCTAAGATAGTTCCCTGGGCACTGCTGTGTCTGGTTTTCCTGGCTTTTATAGTCCTCTCCAAGAATGAGAAGGATTATACTAAGTCCTATAATGAAGAATTTGACTGACCTCTGTCACTGGGAGACCTTAAGTCCTTGAAATTTAGAGTAAATGAGCCAATATAATTAAACAACACACTCCTAAAGAAGCAATGGTTCAGTTGGTCATGGTGACACAAGCCTGAAATCCTAGCACTCTGAAAGGCTAAGGCAGGATAATTACAAAAGTTCTAGCCCAGCCAGGCATGGTGGTGCACACCTGTAATCCCAGCACTTGGGAGGCTGAGGCTGAGGCAGGAGGCTCACTGTGAGTTCGAGACTAGCCTAGGCTACGAAAGTAAGCTCAAGGCCTGCCTAAACTGCATAGTGAGACCCTGTCTCAAAAAGACAAAAAAAAAAAATTTCTAGCTGAGTCTGGGTAACACAGCAACTCAATGAGATCCTGCCTCAAGATAAAAAATTAAAAAAAAGAACTGGGATGTAGCTCGATGAGAAGACCCTAAAATGAACCCCCAGTATCACAAAAACAAAACCCTGCTGAGACAGCTGGACAGTTTCTCCCCAGAAGCAGAAACACCAAGCTAATGTAAAGTCACTAACTGAATAAAAACTTATTTATCAAATTTTAACTGAAAATTTTATTTGAGAAATTTTATTTGGATAATACCTACACATGAAGCTGGGCATGGGACACATGCCTATAATCCCAGCTACTCAGGAGGCTGAGGCAGGAAGATTGAAAGTTCAAGGCCAGTCCAGGCAACTTAGTAGGATCCTGTCTCAAAATAAAATAAAAAGGCGCTTGGTACACAACAGAGCACCACTTACCTAGCATGCATAAAGTCTGGGATCAATCCCCAGTATAACCAAAAAAAAAAAGTAATAAAATAGGTAGTGTCTCTCAGTTTCTCATACATCCTCTTACATATATTCTATACATAATATGTACATATAAATATTTTCTCAGACAAATGCAAACCCATTATATAATGTCTTGCAAATCTGCTTTTCCCCAGTGTGTGTTTCGGAGATTATTCTGTATCACAATTAAAACTATCTTGTAAATGGAGAAGTACCAAGATTTACTCAGTCTTGTCCTCTACCAATGAACCCTTTGACTGCTACTATACTGTATTATGTATATTGTGTTATACTGCCATAATACTAAAGTTCTAAGATTAAATGACAGTCTCTCCTCCAAAGGCATTTGATAAAGACTATCACTGAAAGTGCACTTAGCCCTATCAGTGTTTTTTGTCTTTTGAGACAGGGTTTCACTGTGTCTTTCAGGCTGGCCTTTGACTTTCTATGTAGTTCTAGGCTGGCCTCAAACTTGTGGCAAACCTCCTTGCCTCAGCCAGCAGTGTACTGGCACTACAGACATGTGCCACCACATGTGCTACCTAGCCTGCCTTACCTCTTTTTACACTATTAAAATACATTATCTTAAAGTAGGCACAGTGGTGCACACCTGCAGTCCCAGCACTTGAGGCTGAGCAAGGAGGATCTCCAAAACTTTAAGGCCATCCTGGACTAGACAGTTCTTGACCAGCGTAAACTACATAGTGAGACTGTGTCTCAACCCCTAGCCCCAAATATACGCTGCTCTCCTCTACATGTTCTTTATTTTTAAAAACTGTGATAAAATTTATGATTCTGTCCTTTTTACACATTCAGTTTAGTAGTACTGAGTACATTACCATAGCTGTGCTACTACCACCACCATCCACCTTTAAAACTCATTTCAACTTCTCAAAAGTGAAACCCTATACCTACTAAACAATAATTTAACATTCTTAGGACTGGGGTTTAGGCACCTGCCTGGCAAGCGGAAGGTTGTGAGTTCAGTTCTTAGTACAATAAAATAAAATAACTTCCCATTCCTCCTTCTCCACAAGCCTTGGTAGCCACCATTCTAATTTCTGTTTCTGTGTTTCTTACTACCCTATCTATCTCAAGTTAGGAGTGTATATTTTAATCCCGGTGTTAGTTGCACACTGAACAGTTTTCACACAGCACAATCAATATTTGTAGCCAAATACATGTTATGGGTTGGAGTGCTTCCTCTCAAAATCTGTATGTCTGAGTCTTAACACCTCAGAACATGAGCATGTTTAGAAATAGGGTTATTAAAATGATTACTTAAAATAAGGACATATTGGAGCAGGGTGGGATCCTGATCAATATGATTAGTGTCCTCATAAAAAGTAGTGGGAAGTGAGCCGGGTTTGGTAGCTCACGCCTGTAATCCCAGCACTTGGGAGGCTGAGGCAGGAAGATAGGTATGAGTTCGAGACCAGCCTGGGCTACAAAAGCGAGCTCAAGGCTAGCCTGAAATGCATAGCGAGACCCTGTCTCAAAAAAAAAAAGTAGTGGGAAGCTAACACCTGGTACTCCCAACTACACAGGAAGCTAGCTGAACAAGATAATCAAAAATTCAAGTCCAGCCTAGGAAATTTGGTGACATCCTATCTCAAGTAAAAAATTACAAAAGGGCTGCTTGAGATGTAGCTCAGTGCTAGACTGCCCCAGGATTTCAACTTCAGTACTTGAACACCAACACAGACCAGACTCAGAGACACACAGAGAAATCTGGTGTAAAGACTGAAGTCATGCTGCCACAGGCCAAGGAACTTGCAGAAGCTAGTAACGCCTGGAGCCAGGTGCACACTCCTATAAACGTAGAACTTGGAGAGCTGACGCAGGAGGATCACCGGGAGTTTGAGGCCAGCCTCAGCTACACAATGAGTTGAAACCCCTCCTTAACTATATGGTGAGATCCTGTCTCCAAAAAAAATTTTAAAAATAAAATATTAATATAAAAAACAAATCATTCCCTAATACCTTCCTTCCAGTGAAGGTACCACTTTCAATTTTAGATTTCTGACTTCTAGCACCATAAGAACTACTATTCCTAACTACCCACTTTGTGGTACTTTGCCACAGCAGGCCTAAGAAAATAATACAGGAGGTATGAACCCTGATAAGAGTCTTCATTAATTTTCTCCCCTGCAGTGCTGAGGAGCTAAACTAGAGTTTCAAACATGCCCACGTACTGTTTTTCTACTAAGCCATACCCCAGCCTCAGATAATGTTTCTTTATTTCTTCCTCCCTCTCCCTTCCCTTCTTTTCCTTCCTTCTTTTTTGTGGTTTGGGGCTTCAACTCAGGGCCTCTGCCTGAACTACATTCCCTTTCATTTATTTTTCACTTCAGGTGACTAAACTTAGGGCCTTCAAACTGAATTACAGGGGCTGGCGAGATGGTTCAGTGGTCTAAAGCGCCTGCTTAGGAAAGCTCAGGCAACTGCAGGGACTGCAGTTCGATCCCCAGCACCACATGCTGCACCAGCCCCACCACCAGGGCAGGCTGAGCCAGCCGTAAAATAAAAAAATAAAATAAAGAAGCAAACTGAATTACATCTCAGCTCCTTTTTTAAAAATTTCTTATTTTTGGGCTGGAGAGATAGCTCTATGGCACAAGTACCTGCCTGGCAAGTGCAAGGTCATGAGTTCGAACCCCGGTCCTGCCAAAAAAAAAAAAAAAAAAAAAAAATTCTTACTTTGAAGATAGGGTCTCATTAAATTGCTAAACTGAGTAGTTGGGCTTGAACTTGCCATCCTACCTCAGCCTCCCAGAGTACTAGAATTACAGGTATATGTCACCATAGCCAGCCTTTTTATCTTGTCTAAATAAACAAAACTATGTAATAATTTATTTTATTTTGTGGTACAGGGATTGAACGAACTCAGGATACCGCGCTTCCCAGGCAAGCGCTTACTATACTGAGCTATCTCCTCAGCCTGTATCAATAATTCATATTGATAAATTACATATAATATTATACCTCAGCTGCATAAGCACCTGCCTGGCAAGCACAAGGTCCCAAGTTTGATCCTCGGTACCAAATAATAATAATGATAATAATAATAATAATTTATACTAATTTTTAATGTTTATCTTCCACTGAACCTAATTTTTTTGTTGTTGTCTGTTTTGGTACTCAGGACCTCATGTTTGCCAGGCAGGCACTATGCCAAAGCTAAATCCTCAACTCTGTTTTTTTGAGCCTGGTCTCACTATATAGCCCAGACTGGTTTTGAACTCACTATAAAGCCCAGGTTGGCCTCAAACGTGTGGCAATCTTCTTGTATCAGTCTCCTATTTCTATCTACCTATTTTCAAGCTGTTTAAGCCTTATTTGGAATGGCTGTCCCACTACTACTTACTTGCCAAATCCTGAGTTTAGAATTGTTTTGAGCACCTAAAGGTCAAGAAAATCTTCTTGTATGATAAGGATCCTGAAAACAAAAAAGAACAGTAAAGTAAGGCTTTAGCTGTCACTGGTCCTGGATATGTTAGCATGGCAAAAATTAACTCACCAACTATTCAGAATACAATCAGGTGTAAGTTACTCTCTACCTGCCCTGATACTAAATTTTTTTATTTTAGGGAAGGGTCTATAGTGTTCAGGGTCTCACTAGATAGAACTCATAGTGATCCGCCTGTTTCCAGCCTCCCAAGAGCTGGGATTACAGGCACTGCCCAGTGCGCCTAGTCTCAATTGCATGGGGTGGGGGGGTGGCGGCTGGCCCAGGGATTGAACCCTGGGCCCCTAAACCTGCTTGCAGGTGCTTTAATCTGCTGAGCTATTTGGCCAGCCCTTGATGCTAATTTTTAAAAGACGCCCAAATTCCTAAATTAAGCAGGACATGGTGATGCACACTGATAATCTCAGCACTTGAGGCTGAGCCTTGCCTTCAAGGGTCTGGGCTACAAAGGAAGTTCAAGACCAGCCTGAAGTACACAGAGACCCTGTCTCAGAAAACAAAACAAAATTCTTGAAGGAACAGTTCTGAAGCTTATATGAAACACTGTTCAGGAATCTCAGAGTGGCCTTTCTTCCTCTTGATAAACTGTATGTATAACTGTAGATAAGATTTCTAGTAGTTTATAGTTCCCTTCTAAAACCTTTTGCTTTGGTGTAGATGTATTCTCTGTAAAACAATCTGGCTCAAATCTCATCCTGAATAAGATGAAAAAGCTACTACTGACAAAAGCAACTAAAAATGAAGTGTTTCTCCTTTGCTATATAATTTAGCAAAAGCATTGATTGTACTACTTTCCATTTGAACTAGACCCAACTAATGCACCACAATATTAATCAGTCCTCATCAATTTATTAATTTATTTTTGTTTTGGTTTGATTTTGAGACAAAATCTCATTGTGTAGATTTGGATGGTCTTAAACTCACTAAGTACTCCAGGCTGGCCTCAAATTCAAGGAGATCCTCTTGCCTCAACTTCAAGTGCTGGGATTACAGGAATGTGCCACCACACCCCCAAAAGTCCTCACTAATATAGAAACCTAATAAAATAAACTTTCCAAGAATGTAACAGAGAAGAGATCCAACACTCCAAATTACAAAAATATGATACCTCTAAATTTATACAAGAACCAAATACAAATATCTGACATGCTGTAACCCTGCCACCTTACACAAATTACGTGCTAGTAACAGCTCTCAAATTTATTTATCATTATATCTCTACCAAAACAAAACATAAAAGCCAATTCCTTTAGTTCTGGGTCTGAAACCAATGTCCGTGACGTCCACCTAACATGGGCCAAAATTAATGCGCCATAGGCCGTTATTACTATGTACAAAGAGGAACCTGCGACCACCGATCAGAAAAGTTTGATAGATAGAAGTGGGAACGGGAACGAAAGGACACTGTAGAAGTTGCAAGAGGTCAACGTCTGTGACAAGACAGCCAAATGAAAATCCCAGGAGGAACCTGTTAGACTAAACCTCAAGGTCAACCGGCCGGGACGCAAACGCCTGCCCGCCACAGGCCCCAACTGACGCTGCGGCCTCAAGCAGCAGAAAGGGCACGAAGACACAACTGGTAAAAGATATTATTTAAAAAATAAATCGGTGGCCGACGCAGCGGCTGCCAGCTAAAACCCCGCGCGGGTGCAAGCTCCAGATTCCAGGCCGAAAGCACAAAGGCAGCCACGGACAAGGCACAGGGAAGGATGTACGAGATCGAGAAGGAAGTAGGCTGAGCAATACATCCGACGACTGCGCGGGTCGCCCGGGACGAACACCGCGCCCAGTCCAGGCCCAGCAGGCAGCGGCCCACAGGCTCCCGCGCGCGCCGTCACCCGCAAGGCTGGCCTCGCCACTTTCTCCTGCTCACCTCCCGTCATCAGTCTTCTCGGCTCACCTCACACGACCCAGAAGAGGTAAGTGCCCTCCCGGGGGCCTATCTGCCCCCGGCCCCGAGGCCACATAGCCGAAGAGACCCTCACTCCGCCATCTTCACCCCACCTCACTTCAGCTAAACCGGCGGCAGGCGGCTCCCCTAAGTCCCGCCCACATAGCTGTCCCTGGATAAGTGATTGGGTTTTGGTTTTCTGGCGTGTACTTCCCTTTCGTCGTGAGTTGGCTAGCACATAAGTCAATCAATAGTGCTCTCCAAGCCTAAGGGGTTTTTTTTTGTTTGTTTTTTGTTTTTTTGTTATTTTTGGTGGGATCGAGTTGGGTACATGAAATAGGGGAAAACGTTTTTGAGACTCATTTATTAGGACTATAAAGTTATTTCGGCATAAGAGCACCGTCACTTCTTGGTAACATAATATGGCCAGGCTGCACGACTGTTTTAACCGCTGTTAGATCAAACTGTTAATATTATTCTCAGGCCTGAGGGTGTTTGATCCTTGGCAGCTAAGTGTAACACTGTGTTCCAGAAACACATCCTTTATATTTCAACTGTAAATGTTTACTTTAGCATTATAGTTGCTAGCAGTGTGTCTCAGTACCTTTGCCTGGGGATTACAGGAAACAATCTTTGTATTTACTGACTTGATAGAACGAAAGGCAAGATGTGTGCATGTGTGCATAAGTGTCAAACCAGGATTTTTGCTGATATGATACTCAGGCTAACAGGTTTGGCATATATTTACCTGAGCATCACAGAAGGTGTAATACACCTAAACCACTCCAGCTTTTTTCTTTTCTTTTTTTCTTTTTTTTTTTTTTTAAGTATTTTTTATTTTTCTAGTAGAAGTAGCCCAATTTAGTACAATGACACATGAAAAACAAAAATGCAAGTTTTTAAGGAGGTCAGTGTGAATCATCAGATTATTCATGCATGGATGGTTTTGGCAGGGGTGTAAGGTTTTGGAGAGAATGGCATTCAGTGTTGAAAATTGTAGCAAATGAAATACTACAAAATGCTGTGAAAGGGGCCGGCAAGATGGCTCAGTGGTCTAAAGCGCCTGCTTAGACAAGTTTAGGCAACCCCAGGGACTATGGTTCCATCCCCAGCCCCACCCCCAGGGCAAGCTGAGCAGCCATAATATAAATAAGTAAATAAATAATTTTTTAGGGCCGGCGAGATGGTTCAGTGGTCTAAAGCGCCTGCTTAGGAAAACTCAGGCAACTGCAGGGACTGCGGTTCGATCCCCGGCACCACATGCTGCGCCAGCCCCACCACCAGGGCAGGCTGAGCCAGCCCAAAATAAATAAAGAAACAAGCAAACACAACAAGCAAATAAATAAATAAATAAATAAATTTTAAAAAAAATAATTTTTTAAAAATGCTGTGAAATACAAAGAGGCTGGGCCAGGCAGATAGCTCAGTGGAATAATTGCTTGCCTGGCAAGCACAGGGTCCTGAGTTCAATCCCTGGTACCACAGAAAGAAAGAAAGAAAGAAAGAAAGAAAGAAAGAAAGAAAGAAAGAAAGAAAGAAACAAAGAAAGAAAGAAAGAAAGAAAGAAAGAAAGAGAAAAAAGGCTAAAATAAGTGTAAAACTGGGCGTGGTGGCTCACACCTGAAATTCCAGCGTTTGAGAGGCTGAGAACAGGAAGATCACTATGAGTCCAATCTACTAGTGAGATCCCGTAGACCCTGTACTAAATACATAAAAAAATAAGTGTAAATGTTCTGTGTTAAAATAAGTGTAAATGTTCAGGAGATATATATATATATATATATATATATATATATATATATATATATATCCTGAAGAAACAACAGACCAGCTAAACCTACAAAAAGGCCAGGAAAGCAGAGCACATGTGCTGTCACTGTAAGCGAAACATGTGTATGAAATGTACTTCTTGTCATGTATCTTATGTATGATAATTAAAATAAAGATTATTTTTGTGGAGTGCTATTGGTATTTTCTTTCTTTCTTTCTTTTTTTACTAGTAATGGTTCATACATTGTGTCAACTTGAGTAATCTAGAAGCTTAACTATCTCAGCAATTCTAAGTCCTTACCCTCTAGGATGTTGGTCCTTGTGTCAACTTGATAAGTTAGAAGTTTAAGTGCCTTTTAGCCAGAACTGCTATCTTCCAGTAATTTGCCAAAATGACTAACACAAAGGGCAAGAGAAGGGGAACCCAGTATGTTCTCCAGGCCTTTTAGAAAACATAGGGTGAAAAAAAAAAAAAAAAAAGAAAACATGGAATGCTTCCTTTAGCCACAAACGTGCAAATCTACAAGAAGGGTGATATTGTAGACATCAAGGGAATGGGTACTATGCAAAAAGGAACGCCTCACAAATGTTACCATGGTAAACAGGAAGAGTCTACAATGTTACCCAGCAGGCTGTTGGCATTGTTGTAAACAAGCAAGTTAAGGGCAAGATACTTGCCAAGAGGATTAATGTGCCTATTGAGCATATTAAACACTCAGAAAGTCATAATAGCTTCCTGAATCATGTCAAGGAAAATGATCAAAAAAAGAAAGATGCCAAAGAGAAAGGTACCTGGGTTCAACTGAAACACCAGCCTGCCCGTCCCAGAGAAGCACACTTTATAAGAACCAGTGGGAAGGAACCTGAGTTGTTGGAACCTATTCCCTATTTATTCATGGCATAAACTGAGGCTATTGCTCGGCCATTCACCACCTAATTGGCAGCTTAAGTGTTCTAGGTTCTATATAAAA
>PVKN010029656.1:0-12936 GCA_004027915.1 Capromys pilorides
TCTCTCTCTAGTTCAGTGATTATTTCTGCTCTTTTCTCCTCTTTACCTTTCTGCAGTTGTCCCCCTACTTTAGATACTATTAATTTAGAGATGTCTTTTTTTGCTTCTGGGGTTATTTCTCTTCTGGTTTCCTCCGTACGTTTCTGCAGTTGTTTTTCCACTTCAGAGTCTATTAATTCATGCATTTCCTTTTTTTAATTCAAATGTTATCTCTGATCTGAGTTGCTCTATACATTTCTGCATTTGTCTGTCTACCCCAGATGCTACTGATCCAGAGGTTTTGGCTGCATGATTCCCATTTTCATCCATACTCGTGTCTCCTGTAATAGCTCTGGGTGAGCTTGGGATCTGAGGTTGCATCTTACTCCTTGTCTTTATCATTTTGTATAGCAGTCATCTCTGCACTTTGGTAAATTTATGCTGTTAGCACCTATGGGAGTTTGGTTCTGGATCCACCAAGCTTGTTCCCCTCCACCTGTGCCTGGCTGCTGGTCAGAGTTCAGATGGCTGGCTTCCATGAGGCCCTGTGGGTCAAGACTGTGGGTTGAGTCAAGGCTTCAGGGAATGGATGTGGGGCTGAGAGAGTCTTTACCTGTTTGAGGTGTGGGCGGTCGCATTGGCAGGTGTAGTCGCAGTTGGAGTTTGGGGGATGGAGCAGGCTGACACAGTCTTTACCTAGTCACCACAGGTGGTCCCAGTTCCTCATTTTAAAAAATGTTTAATCATTTAGTTTGTACACCATCTAAATACACGGCTCAGAATCTCATGATCCTCCTATCTCAGCTTCCCAAACACTGACTGAGTTACAAGGTCTCTCTCTCACTCTCACTCTCTGTCTCTCATATTTTCAACTTATTTCCTTAGTAATATGTCTCTCATTGAATCACTACTTCCTTTCACTTTCACTTATAATTTTCTTAGTGAGTCTTCTCTGTTACCATTATCTTTTTCTTTTTAACGTATTTGGTAGTCTCACTATGCAGATCAAACTCATAGTGATCTTCCTGTTTTCAGCCTCCCAGTGCAGGATAATAGACATGCACCACCACACCTGGTCTCAGTAGCCAGTTCAGACTACACTGGGTTGGGGCCAGCACATCGTGGTATGCCAGAGATTAAGCCCTGGTTCCTGCACTTGTACTTACCTAATTAGATGATTAGTCTACTTAGCTATCTCGCTGGCCCTCTGTTACCATTATCTAGTATCATTGCTGCCCTTTATTCCTCTATTGTAGGACTTTTATTTCAAACTTATCACATACTTCACATCTTCCACTGCTTTATTTTTCATAGTCTATTTGCTCTATGTCTTTTCTTCACCTTTCCATAACTGTACCTTATTTCCTTAATCTCACTTTTGCTGAATATTGCTCTAAGGTGAAAGGGGTGAAATTGTTTTATTGAGTGGATATAATTTTCTGATATGTCTTAGATTTTGTAATATAGCTATGTATATTTACCTAAGTGAAATGTGGTATTAGTTATTATGGTTTGTCATCATCCAGTTCATGCTTGATGCTATTAGTATTGAGGTTGCACTATTTTAGTCAAGCTGACATGGCTGTTGTAAACAACCAGTCCTTCTTGCATACAATTACCTAGATTGTCATAGAAAATACTAGAGTTTTCATTACCAAAGAATTATGTTGTAGGTAAAATGGGCTGCAATGATTTACTTCTAGGAAACAGAAGAACAGGGATACTAGAACAGACACGAAGGCCCAAAGCCAGTATGCCAAGAAGACATCTTTCAAAAGCAGTCACTACCTAAAAGATGTCTCATTAAGTGAAGTACACAGTACTCCAAATACCCACTATCACAAAAACACTATACCAAAGCATGTAATAGTCAAGACTGCAGCAATTTGACACAAGAACAAAACATTAAAACCTGTTAGAAAACAAACAAAGCATCAATAAAAGAAAACTGATCATGTTTACAATAGACTTCTCAATGCAAATGTTTAAATCAAAAAAGCTTGGAGTGAAGTAGTTCAGCTCTAAGAAAAAACAATCTCTAATGCAGATTGATGTGGTCACAATATTTTTGTTTGTTTGTTTGTTTGTTTGTTTGTCTTTTTGAGACAGTGTCTCGCATGCAGTTCAGGCTGAACTTGAGCTCACTTTTGTAGCACACACTGGTCTCAAACTTGCACCAACCCTCCTGCCTCAGCCTCCCAAGTGCTGGGATTACAGGTGTGTGCCACCATGCCTGGCTATATGCCCACAATATTATCTTTCAAAATTGATGGAGAAATGATATACTTCCATGAAAAAACAACATCTGAAGAAACACATGGCCACCAATCTAGTACCCTTAAAAATTCTGAAGGGTAGTCTAGAAAAAGACAATATGTTTTAAGAATCTCAGTAGAATGATTTAAGATAAGGCCAGATATTGTATATAAGTTTAAGATAAGAAAAAAAATGTCTAGGTTAAGTCAATACCTGTCACTTACGACCATCCATGTGAATGGTCTCAATTCCCCAATACGAAAAAAAAAAAAACCCTAAACTAAACAAACAAAACCCTAACCAAAGTTCCTGATCTTAACAATTCACCAAGATACAGTATCCAGCAATGTTGCCTACAAGAACCACACCTACCTCAAAAAGATACTGATAGATTAAAAGTCATCATGGAACATGATTCTCAACAAACAGAAGTACCTATTCTACTTTCAGAAAAACTAGGTCACAAGACACAAAAACTGCTAGTGCATACTTGTTAGGAGAACCAATCAATAGGAAGAGATAACAGTCAGAAATATATATTCATCAAGTCCTGCCAAACCAACTAGATAAAACGAACATGAATATAGTAATACCTTGCTTCACAAATCCACATACTCATGAATACTGTGGTTTGTGAAAAAAAGCATTCACCAAAAATTTTGCTTTCCTTCATGAATTCTGTATCTTGTGTCTTTATAGCTTATATGGAAAACTGATTTAGTTTGAGACCAATTCAATTTCTACCAGAACTGAAGAAGAATTGAATTTGTGAACTAGGGGCCATGGTGGATATGAAAAATCAGATAAACACTAATACAATTGTAATAGGAGACTTCAACACTCCACGATCACAAATACATCAACTACCAAAAAAAAAAAAAAAAAAAAAAAAAAAAAAAAAAAAAAAAAAAAAAAAAAAAAAAAAAAAAATCAACAAGGAAATACCAGGGCTAAATCAAACCATGCAACAAATGGCCTGAGTAGATACCTATAGTCTACCATCCACCCACCACAGAATATACGTTCTTTTCAACAGTACATGGTTCTCTCTCCACAATAGACCAAATATTACCTCATAGAACATGCTTACGTCAATGCAAAGGAATTGAAATTATCCTATAGATATTATCAGAGCATAGTACAATAAAGTTGAAAATACATAGAAAAATAAGCCACAAAAAACTATCTAAACATATTGAAATTAAATAACACCCTCTTGAACAACCAGTGGGTCACAGATGACATTAAAGAAGAAATTAGACAACTTTATAATTAAATCATAGGGGCCGGGGAGATAGCTCAGCAGAGTAAGTGCTTGCCTGGCAAGCACAAGGTCCTGAGTTCAATCCCCAGTTCAGAAAAAAATAAAAATAGAATTAAATCATATTGCCAGTAGGAGAATCTAGAGCTCATGGGACACAAAAAAAGCAGAAGTATGAGGTAAGCTTTTGGTGGTGAAATCTCACATCAGAAAAACAATGATCTCAGGTAACTAACCTGATGTTGAACCTCAAGGTTAGAACAAGTTAAACCCATAGCTACTGCAAAAAAGGAAATCATAAGTGCTTCCCAGATAGCTCAGCAGACTAAAGCACCTGATTAGGCAGGCTCAGGGACTGGGTTTCAATCCCAGGATGTTGTTCCACCCTGGGCACGCTGAGACATCAACTGAGACTGGGTGTGGTGGCGCACACCTATAATCACAGCACTTGGAATGCTGAAAATAGGAGGATTACTATGACTCCAATCTGTGTAATGAGACCCTGTAGATCTTGTATTAAATATGTTAAAACAAAAATGAGGAAAAGGAATCAAAGATCACAGCAGAAATCAATGCTATTGAGACTAAGTAAACAATACAAAGAATTAAGGCATTGAAGAGTTGGTTCTTCGAAAGATTAAATAAAAGAGAAAAACCCCTATTTAATATTATCAAAACAGAAAAGAAAATAATGAAATTCACACAATAGGAATAAGTATGCTTATATCACAACAGATGCTGCAGAAACCCAGAACATCATCAGTATCTACTTTGACAGGTGAGAATTTCATAAGAGATGCACAGCTTCCTAGGTAAATATGAATTCACAAAGCTGAATCAAGAAGATATAAAATTCTAAAAACTACCCTATCAGTCAATCAAATTAAACAAGTTATATTAAAAAAGAAAAAAAACAACTACCAACACAGGAAAATCCCTAGGTCCTGAAGCCTTCACCCTTGAATTCTGTAAGAACTTGAGTGAGTAGCTAATGTCACTACTTCTCAATGTCTTTAATAAAACTGAAAGGAAAATGGCACTCCAAAAGTTTTTCCAAAAACAGCTGTTATATTTAAACTAAAACCTCAGAAGAATTGAACTAAAAAACAGAGGTACGGGCCAGTTTCCTGAATGAACACACATGAAAACATTCTCAAGAAGATACTCACAAACACTGTGAAGGGACCACCTGAGCAGCTCTCCTTGAAATAAAAGTGACTGTCTCTATTTTGATTGAGCCTGACCCTATTTTCTTGTATTGATATGTACAGAGCTGGCTAGGACTTCTGTTTATCCTTTCAATTGGCCTTAAGCAATGTATATTGGTCTAACTGAAGTACTAGTAATAGTCTTTGAAGGTGGCCTGCATATTTCCCTGATAAGCTACACCTGCTGCTCTTTAATGTGACCCAGGTCAAGACAGGATGAAGAGCTAGTGCTCCTAACTGTCAGCTGGGATTGAGTCTGGAGACAGAGGTTATGATTTCCTGGCACTTGAAAGACTACATCAAAGCTAAAGCACTAGGCTCTCCAAAACATTAGATACTATCTCAATAGCATTACGCAGATTATTCTCTGAGTATCCTCTCTGCATTATAGCAGAGGTAAATGTAGGCCCCCCCCCCCACCTAACTCAGCTCAGTACTCATCTATCCCCTACAATTCTCAGTCATTCCTCCTCGAGTCACTCCTCCACTGAATAAAATAGGGTGAGGCCCTGGGTCACTCTCTTTGTTCCAGAAAACCATCTTCATGACTGGACTTAGGGTCCCTTGGCTCCCCAGTAATTATAAATATGCTTTAGTGTCTTTACTTTCACTGTCAGTTGCACTGGGAGTGGTATATTGGAATTAACTTGGTGGGATTCCAGTAACATATCTTTGGGATTACAACTACTGACTTCTTGGACTGAGACAAGAAACTGGAGCTATTCATCAAAAAGTTTATACCCCATGACCATGAAGCATTCATCCCGGGCATACAGGGATGTCTCACATGTGTAAATCGATAAATGTCATAAATCACACTTACTAAACCAAAGAGAAGAACCATAAGACTACCTTAATAGGTACAAAGTCCAATGCACTTTCATGATTAAAAAATAAAACTAAAGAAAATTGGAAAAGAATGTTTTTATCTCAGTCTGATAAAGTTCATCTATGGAAAAGCAATGACCAGCACCATAGTAAATGATCGAACACTGAAAATTTTCACTCTGAAATCAGGAACAAAGCAGGGATTCCCTCTCATCATGTTTGTTCATTATAGTTCTGGAAACATCATCTAGAGCAATTAGGCAAGAGTAAAATATAAAAGGAATATAGATGGGAAAGGAAGAAGTTAAATGACCATTATTTACAAGTGACATGATGTTCTACCCAGAGGACCTTCATATATTTCTAGAATTAATAACCAAATTCAGCAGCATATCAAGATTCAAAGTTAACATCCAAAATTAAGTAGCATTCCTGTATATAAATAATAAACTTGCTGGGATAGGAATTAGGGAAACAACACCTGAGGAAACACTGTAGTGAAAAATTTCTACTCAAAAACTACAGTATTCTGAAAAGGAGATCCAAGAAGGTATCATAAAATGAAAACACATCCTCTTCACTGTTCTTGGCTAGGAAGAACAAATATAGTGAAAACAGCCATACTTCCAAAACTGTTATGTAGATTTTTTAATGCATTTACGACAGGAGATACGGTGTCTATATGGTCTCACTACATAGATTGTAGATTGAACTCATAGTGATCCTCCTATTTTCAGTTTCCCAAAGTGCTGGGATTACAAGCGCATGCCACCAAACCCAGTCTCAATCTCCACCTCAGCACACCCCGGGGCTGGACTGGCAGGGCAGTTTTGATTGCTACCTTGGCTTCTGGGCTCTGCCTAAGCAGAGGCTTTAGTCCCCTGTGCAAACAGGCTGGCCCTTGTTAATTAAGATTTAATGCAACTGCAATTCTAATACTGCTGTATGTCATGAGTTGGTGCCAAAAGAAATGACAAGAAGACCCAATCAATATATCTTCAGAGGTCTCACTGAGATTAGTCTCTCTCCAAGTAATTCCAGAGCCACAGAAGCATCTCACATTTATTGAGGGCTAAAGGCAGGGTAATTACTTTGGTGAACACAAACTACTTTCTCTATCCACTTCTACCATTTGCCTAAAACTAGGTTTAGATAAATGCCAGCTGGTAAGATCCCAAATGAAGGATCAAAGAACAGGGCACCATCAGGAGAAGCTGTTATCTGCAGCCTTGAATCACAGCTTGCTGGGATTTACAAGGGAGAGATAGGAACTCTTGTTGGATTCTGTTTAGTGCTTCTCGCTCCCTCATGATATTAGACTTTTGTCACATATCTATATTTTTATAACTCCCTGCTCTTGTTTTTATGCTGAAATTTTTTGAAGCATCAGGCTGAGGACACTAGAATTTTGATCCATGGCTTGTTCCCAGACGTGTCCTTATCACCAGGATAAGCGGGATATACAAACAGTACAGAGACAACATATACAAATCAGCACTATACTTCCATTAAACCATGGAATAACATGAAAAGGATTAAGGTTTTCCATGCCACCAGAGATGCTTTGTAACAGATCAGTACCTGACAATTCTGATAATTGTTTTACAATAGTATTATCAATGTGTTCCTGAAGAGACAGGATCTCAGAGGTAATATTACCATGATACAACAAATACCTTTTGACATTTTCCCATGGGAAATGGGTTTGATTGCATGGAATAGAAGTTATACAGAATGAGGTATTCCAATCACATTTTAAATAATGTGAACATTGTAGATTAACAATTTGTTCTCCTAACATAAGAGCAGTTTGTTCTAAATCTTTCTTTTTTTTTTTTTTTTTTTTTTATATTTTAGGAAAGGGTCTACAAGATGTTCAGGGTCTCACTACTAGATCAGACTGGCAGTGATCTGCCTATTTACAGCCTCCCAAGAGCTGGGATTACAGACATATGCCACCATGCCAAGTCTCAATTGGTGTCTCAGCACACCCCAAGAGTGGGGCCAGCACGGCAGGCTCAGGGATTGAATCCTCAGCCCCTGCACCTGCTTGCACATGTTTTAATCTACTGAGATATCTGGCTGGTCCTAAATCATTTATCTTAGTATTTAACTATGAATCTATGTGTCATTGTGAAGTTCATAATTATTCTGAGTCCTTGTGCCACTGATGCACAAAATCAACATTTGTATACCTTGGCTCAATGTTGCACTGGTTGTAGCAACTGTGGCTGTCATGTCTATTATTCCTAAAATTATGGCTATCTTGAGTTCAATCATTCTTTTTGTTTTCTTCTTTAACACCTCCAGCAACTGTTGGAACAGCATCATGGAAGGGGAGTCTTGCCATAGGCATCATAGTTATACAGGAAACCAAATTCCAATCCTTGCCCTGAGAATATAGATGTTATCCCTAGAAAAATTAAGGCTAATAGAAGAATTTAGACATGTATATAAAGAACAATTGTGACATGTGATGGTATAGTTAGAAGGGTTCCAATAAGCAGGCTCTAAAGCAACAGATAAGGGAGGTGAACATATGCCTGAGCAAAATGTGTGGTGTTCCTTTTAAATTTTATATGTAAATTATAGGATTGATTCTTCCATATATAATCATTCCATGTTAATATATGATTTACTGAGGTAACAAAAGATGATTTTGAATTTATCCCCCAGAAACATGAGGGACACTAGGGGACATTCCTCCTCCATGCCACATTATTGTGTCATTGACATTTTTAGTGCTAGTATAAATCTCATCACTGCCACTCCATTTCTTCCCTTCCACCATCTGGGCTGAGTCATAAGGGTTCCAATCTATGACACTTCATCAGAAGTATTAACCAAAACCCAGACTGCTTCTCCACTACAGACTTCCCAATGTACCAAATTAATGAAATAAGCAACATTGGTATTCAAGCAGCATGGCAGATCTGGTGGTAGAAATGTTTCATTAGCAGCTATACCTTTAAAATTTTCCTTGGAGAAGAAAAAGTCCCTTTTTTCCCCCCATAGCCCTGGTGTTATTATTTACTATAGATATCCAGACTCGGGTGCTTGCTTTTAAGCAATGAGCTCCATTCCCAATACAAATCAGTCAGCCTTCTACTCCAATCTCATAGAATGGAATTTTGATTCCTTCTTCTGCTGAGACAGTTCCCCAAGCAACATAGGGAACTTTCATTAACATATATTGGTATAGTAGCATCCCACCAGTGAACTCTTCCATTGAGTGGTGGATTTGGAATGTAAGCCAATAACTAAAATTACCTATAACACTTAATAGAAGTGACAGGAAAGCCACCATAGCAAGAAACACATTGGTACTATTTTTCTCCTGGTATGTTCTTTTAAGCATCCTTTCATGTTCCTGTTTAAGTTTTTTGCTTTGTCCCCAGGTTGGAAATGGAGCTTGCTGGGTTTTAGGAAATGGTCATCTCAATGATGTCCTATTTAAGGTTTGTCTTTTCATTTCATCATTTGGAGGATCTATAGCAGAACATGTACACATACTTATTTTCTGGGTTTTATTTGTTGAGCTGGCATCTGAATTACTTCTTCAGTATCTGTAATGACACAAGCAAAATATCTTCCCCATCTCTAGATAACTCTCCTGGAACCCATTGATCTATATCATGTAGAGAGAAAATAGGCTGTTGCAAAGGGACATTCACTTCCTTTGTTCAAAGACAACCTGCAGTAAAAGCTCCATCTGGCAGTCAATTTTAAAAATTTAATGTAAATAAAGCTATTTGTACTGTTAACTTATGTGTATTCATGTGTATTCCCACACACTTCCCCCTTTTTTGTTTAATAAGCATTTCTTTTAAATTTTTGTTACATTCTATAATTGCTTGATGTTGGGGGTTATAGGGAATACCTGTAATATAATGTCCCAATGCTCCAGAAAGTTTTTTAAAACTTTACTAAGATTTTAAATGATTTTGAAAATCATTTAAAATAAAAGGCAGTCTCTCTGTATTTGAACCTTTTGAGGCTAAGATAGTCAGGTGCATTATCACTTTTAATCTGTTGTGGGCTACCCATTACATTAAATGCTTCATGTAAATGTTGTATAACATACTGATTCTTCTCACTAGGTAAGGGGAGTAACCAATCAGAAACCTGAAAATGTGTCTATGAACATATGCATATGTTGTAATTTCCCAAAAGAAGTAACATGGGTGACATCCATCTGCCATTTGGCTGCATTTCCTCTTGGATTTACTCCTTGAGGAAAGTGTTGGTGTTGTAGAGAACACATTACAGGAAAGAATTTAAGACATGTTGAACTTGTTTGTGTGTAATATTAAATTTAAGGATAAGACCTTGTTTATTAGTATGGGTGGAAGCATGGAAGTCCATGGCAGCTTGAACATTATCTATAAGTCGCCGATCTATCTGTTCATTTCCTGCTGACACAGGGCCAGGCAATGCAGTATGAGCTCTAATATGCATAATAAGCAGAGGCTGATTTTTATTTCTGATAAGATGCTGCGACATGCAAAATAATTCTATTAATTTTGAATTGTCTGGAATTAAGGTAGCAGTTTCATTTCTGAATACACACTGTGTTTTCAGCATATTGGGAATCATTTATGAGATATAATGGATTGGAGCAATCTCGAAGTAACATAATGATGGTTGCTAACTCTGTTGTTTGAACAGAACAAAAAGGACGTTGTTCAATTCTAGTTTTAGGACCCATGTAACCTGCCATGCCAAGTTTTTTGGCATCAGTAAAAAATATACCTGCTTGAGGAATAGGTTTAGTTTTAATGGTAGAAAGTAGTATCCATTGTGTTCTTTTGAGAAATTGAGGGTATTACTTTGGGGAAAATTATTGTGAATGTCACCCAAAATGTCTGTAAAGCAAGTTGTCATTCATTTAAAAGTTTATCTTGATATAGAATTTCTTATTGAGTAAGTGGCACTAAAACTTGTTTTGGGATCTGTACTAGTAAGATGGAAAAATCTTTATCTTTAGTAGTGATTCTACAAATTTTATCTAGATAGGTGGACAATTTTTTTCGGTTCTTTATTAGGCAAAAATAGCCACTTTAAAATGCAATATTCCTGTGAAAATATCCCAGAAGGCAAGTGTCGGGATGGAAAAACAATGAGTTCAACCAGTTGATCAGGATTAATTCTGTCTAAATAAGCAGTCTGCAAAATTTGTTCAATCCGTAAAAGTGCCTTTTTAGTTAAAATAGTTAAAGATAGGGGACTATCTAAGGCAGGGTCCGCTTGTAATGTATGAAACAAGTTTTGCAGAGCATAGGTGGGAATTCCTAAGGAAGATCTAAGTCAATTAATGTCTCCCAGTAAGTTTTGAAAATCATTTAAAATAAAAGGTAGTCTCACTGTAATTGAACCTTTTGAGGCCAAATATGGGTTTGCTCTAGTTTATTACATAGGTATTCAAAGGGTGCCTGTTCTTGTATTTTTTATGTGGCTATAATTAATCCATATTTCCCATAAACTGATTTTGCCTTAGTAACAAGTTGTTTTAATTTATTTTTGTAAGAATGGCAAATACTATGTCATCTATATGATGCACAATTAAAGCTAATAGAAATAAAGATCTTAACTTACCTTGAAGTTGGTCTCATAAAACTGACAAAAAGTCACACTATTTGACATATCTTGAGGCAAATCTTTCCACTGCTACCTGCCAGTAGGTTTGCTATTATTTAAGGAGGGAATGATAAAAACAAGCTTTTCTCTCTCTCTTGAGGTTGAAAGGGAATAGTATAAACACAATCTTTTAAATCATATTTTACTGCTTATCTTAAGAGCTTTATTATAAAATAATTTATATACCACTCAGGTCACCCATTTTAGCTGCATAGTTTTTGTTATGTATTTAATACAGAGTCTAGAGGGTCTCACGATGTAGATCACACTAGCAGTGATCTTTCTGTTTTCAGCTTCCCAACAGCTGGGATTACAAGCACATGCCACCATGCCCAGTCTCAACTGCAATTTCAGTGTGCCCTGGTAGCTGGTCCAGGGTCGAACACTGTCCACTGTACTCTGCATAGGCAGGAGCTTTAGTCCACTGAACTATCAGGCCAACCTTTTAGATGCATAGTGTTTTAAAAATGAGTAAATATCTGAGAAGTCCAGCCACCAGCACACCACATCAAAATGCTTTTCCACTGCATAAGCTTTGCTCACAGCCCTGTCCCTTCATCACTGTTCTCCAGCTCGCTCCCTGCCAACTTCCTACGTGGTTTTTCTTGCTATCCATTGCTTAGTCTGCAATATCATGCAAGAGGAATCCTTGGTGACTGGCTCTGCCATTTGGCATAGATCTTAAGATTCAAGCAGTACTTCCCTCCTGCTAGTGTGTGGTGGCATTTCATGTAATGAGACACCACACACCTCTGATCCCTACAGTCATTGCATCAGTTCACATTCTCTGGCCACATATGACATGGCCAATTCTCTCACATATTCCCTAGGATTTGGATGTGAGCCCTAAATTTGATTCTATTTGTTGGATAGACAGTGATATCATATCTCTAGAGTTACCTTGTATTATTACTTTTATTTTTATCTTTCTTTTCTTCTCTCTTTCTTTGTTTCTTTTCTTTGCTTACTTTTGCAGTATCTGTGGTTGAACTCAGCACTTTGTGATTGCAAGTGCCAGGTAGGCACTTAGGCTACTGAGCTTTCTCCCAAACTCTATTATATTATTATTATTATTATTATTATTATTATTATTTTGCCTCTGCTTCCACCTTCTATTTTTCTCCTGTCTCTCACTGTGTCTTTCATTTATATATATATATATATATATATATATATATATATATATATATATATATTTTCAAAATACCTCCCCAATCCTACTGAGATCTTTACTCATTTTACATTTTTACTATTTCTGTGGCCATGGCCAGGGCTTTACTTAGATGATGCACTAACAAGGAAGCATATGATGGCTGCTTGGCACACTGGGCTTGGTGAGCCCAAGCTCACACGAGGATGTATAGAGACCATGGCTCATTATCAGCAGACACTAGAGAATGCCCGACGTGAGCCCAGATCACTTCCTCTGGGACTCACGCTCTTACCAGCTTCCTTCTTGGCTGTATTCTGGCAGGATTCTCTGACCCAAGTCTCCTAGATGTGTGTCTGTCTCCAGGAGATATCATAGTTCTGGTGTGTCCCGTTGAGTCCACAGAAGTTCTGTTAAATGATTGTCAAGTGGGCAAAGGACACTATCATGTATCTTTTGGAACAGGGTCATGGGGAAGAGAGGAGTGAAACTTTAGGGCTGCCACAATACCCAGTATGTTCCCAGAAAACAGCTGTAATAGAAGAGGGAGATACACAAAATTCCTAAGATCAGGACTACAAGGAAGTGAGAGACTTTAAAATTGACTAGTCAATAAA
>PVKN010029657.1:0-12941 GCA_004027915.1 Capromys pilorides
GAAAGATGAGGATATTTGTACACTGGATGTAACTTTGCATCACATGAGACACTAGGAAGGGCGTATGGGGTGTGAGCAATTGTAGCTGAGAATTCCAAGTGAGATTCAGAGAGAAGGTAAAATTGAACTTTGCCTTAAAGAATGGCAGGATTTCTCCGGGCTATGTCAATAGGAAGGAAATTGGGGGCTGTATATGCTGCATAAATTGGGATATGCAGTTTCAAAATTATGTGCTTGAGTCTCGTTTGAAGGATGACTGGGTTCCAGTTAGTTCAGGCAAGAGATTAGGAGGATCTGGAGGGGAGGAACTATGAAGAAAGGGATTGCTTCAGGTTAGAAATGAGTCAAGAATCAAGGGAGACCATATAAGGTTAATAAAAATCAGTTAATAGTTAACCGAATTTTTAAGTCTGATTTTCTCAAGGGTTTATAGTTCTATAATGTAAAATACAAAATGAGAGAAAGAGTAAGAGAGAGAGAGAGAGAGAGAGAGAGAGAGAGAGAGAGAGAGAGAGATCAGAGACAGAGACAGAGACAGAGACAGAGAGAGCACATACCTCCTTGAGGAGCTTGTTTGGAGGGCTGGGCTGGGTAATTTTGTCCTGGGTCCTGTGGAGTGTGAGTTGCCAGGCAGCAGTGCTGGTGGGACTGCTAAGCAGGTGACCAGGGAGGGACTAGAAGAATGGGCTGGCTCTCTAGAGAGCTGCGAGCTGTAGCAGGGAGGAGTCGGAGCAAGATCACAGAAGAGCTGATTCCATGGAGAGGACCGGAGCGTCCGTGGTCTCCCCCAGGTGGTGTCAGCCAGGGAGCCTCAAGCTGCTGCGGAAGGACTCACTGAGGCTCGCGCTGGTGGGTGACTTCAAGGGAAGACATCTTCCACATCATAGCCACCTGTCCATAAGCACTATTTCTCTAAAATGGTTTTAATGAAGAGTTATCTGAGGTCGAAATTGTCTTTGCCATGTTCATTTTGCCAGAGCTCTGTGTTCACATTACAGAAAAATAGCCTTCTCATCTCACTCCGGGGCAGTGTGCTAGGGTTCAAAGTCAACAAGCATAGAGACAGTTCATCCTTTAAGGACAGAAGGTATAGCTTAACAGTAGCCAAGTTTGCGACCAAGCCACCAACACCAACACCCCCTGCCCCCAACACACAGTTGATTCAAGGAAAAGTTTTCTTTTATATTAAAAAACCTAGTTCCAGTAGGGTTTTATTTTTTTATTTATTTTTGTATTTAGTACAGTGTCTACAGGGTCTCACTACATAGATCGAACTTGTAGGATCCGCCTGTATTCAACCTCCCAAGATCTGCTATTACAGACATGCGCCGCCATGCTCAGTCTCAATTGCTGTCTCAGTGCGCCCTGGGGACAGGGCTGGCATAGGACCCTGAGGATCATACCCTAGCCACTGTGCTCTGTATAAGCAGGCACTTTAGTTCACTGAGCTATTTGGCTGGAGTTAGAGTTTTAATATTTACAACATGATTTTACTTTATTTTGCATTCAGTTCTTTGTGTATTAGCATATATGGATTTTTAAAATCAGTTTTACACAATAATGATCTTAATAACTTCTTACTTCCAAAAATGTACACCCTTATGTTCATAAGAAATTAAAACTAATTTCTCGGTTTTGTAGAAATTGGTGATTAGGTGATGAAGGACTCTCATGAATAAATATATATTCTTTATATTTATTCAAAGGTAATACACTGTAGGGATAGGGGCAGAGAAAAGCAAATTCAAGAAGGAAAGAAAACAGAATTTCTCCCAGGGTCTGCAAACAAAAATATTTGGAAAACTGAACAACACTGGTGCAAGTGTTTGGTGTGTCTGAGACAGGCATGTGAGCAGTGCTCCTGGGACAAATACTTGACAGAAATTCCAGTACTTGGAACCTTGGACTGCAGTCGGAATCTCAGGGTCTAAGTGACTTCATTTACAAACTTATTCCGAACACCTTCAGGATCCTTAAAGAACAAGTTGTCAGTCTTCCTTCCGTCTTTTCATCTGTCCCACCATCTCTCTCTTTCCTTTGCATGAACACACTCGCAACATGGAATTTCATGCTGAACACTGAGGACCAGCACTGAGGATATGACAGGTAAAGAGAACAACCGTGGTACTGGTTTCTTTCAGCCAATCATCTGGAAGGAAACATAGGCAGTGCAGTTTACACTACTGAAAGGACACGGGTTATGACCAAGGAAGTTTAGGGTATTGTGGTGAGAATTGGAATGAGAAATACTTTATCTGGTGAAGTAGGGATGAGGATTATCAGAATATTTCTAAGAACAAGTGATGTCTAAGTTCGCACATTCATCTTTTATTTTGCTCTGTCACTGTAGACACTGCATTAGGGAGGATAAAGACAGAGAAACTCCAGGGCCCAGAGCTTTACATTCTACCTAGAAGGTGGAGACACAGGAGGCAGGTAATGGAGGAAAAGGATAAATTTCAGATCCTATGGAGAAAAATAAAGTGCTTAATTTACTTATTATATTAAAATTTAATTGGTTCGGTGTATTACCTTGCCACTGGTGGAAAGGCTAGGCCTTAGAAAATGAGAAAAAGCCTCTTTCAGATGGAGTTTATATTTATTTTTATTTGAAGAAAAGTAATGCACGGATATTTAGCGTGAGGTTAGGGTGTGGTGATCCTTAGGGGATGAAAGAGCAGCAGAAAGAGTGGGGAGCTCTCTATCTTTATTTGACAGCAGGGTGGTGGGGAAATGTCCCAGGCAGTGACAGCTTGGGTGGAATTCTGATTGAAGTAAGGGATCCACTCATGTAAATATCTGGAAAAAATTTGTTCCAGGTAGAAGAACCTGTGAATTAAAAAGCAGCGAGGCTGAAAGGAGGCATCAAGGCATCAAGTGTCCAAGTAGCTGTGAGGAGGCCAGCAGAGAGCCAGCAGGGAGTGGCAGAGCCCAATCATGGAGTGCTGTGACTCATGGCGAGGAAGCTCTTGTTCTAGACATGGTTAGAAGCCACTGTAGGATTTTGAGCAGGGGAGTGTGGTGGTCTGATTTATGTTTTGAGTGGAGATTTCTGTCCTTTTGTTAGTGTAGTGATATGGGCAGGTAAAGTTGGCCTGGGTCACCCGAGAAGGTCTTTCTGCATAAGAAGGCTTGAGCAGAGATCTTCAGGACGAGCACTTTTTATTCAGCCCCCTCCAGGGGATGGTACCAAGGCTCCAACAAGAACTGAAGTCAGGAGGGGCGGGAAGCATGTGCTGCTGAGAGGAGGCACAGAGCATAGAAGTGAGGCTGTGTAGAAGGAGCTCGGAAACGTAGTGGTGAGGGAGGATTTGGATTTTACCCTAAAGACAATTGGATGTTTTCAAAGCCATTTAGGTAGGAAAGTGTGTTGAAGTGGGGTCACTTTGGGCAGCAGGTCAGAGATCATGCTGGGGGCCACAGCAGAAGAGGCAAAAAGGGTCCTTGGAGGACTGTGACACTTTCACAGTTCCTGGCACTGTCCTACCTTCACTGGGAGCAGTTGTGACTGTTGATCAGTTCTGTTTCTTACAGTCAGTCCACCATGTTGTGTCTTTATTAATTCTAGCTTTTCCTTTGTTATGTTGAAGAATTTCTACATGGCAGTCTTTCGCATATGTGGAGATAGCTTTCAATGTCTCCTTTTCCTCTATCACATGGGCATCTTCTCTCTGGGAAAATGCCTCTATTTTCTTACCTAATATGAGTTAGAGGTTCCCCACCTGGCCTGGGTATGTTTCTTCTCAATATTCTGTGCACTCTGATCTTGAGCAGCTCTTTTTGGTTAGTGACTCTCTTGCAGCATGCAAATTCTAGGGCTAATTTAATTAGATACACACCTTACGATGTTTTCCCTAGTTAAAATGTATTTTTTCTTAATAGGGAATCTAAGGAGGCTCATTTCTTTTTGCTGTAAGAATCCACCCCATAGGAAAGCATAAACAAGCAGTAGACTTTGAGAAAGAAGAATGTTTTGTAGGCATTTAAGTTACATGTTGATCTGGTCTCTGCTTTCTTCCTCAGACCTGGGACGTGAATATATTCATTAAATAAATATTTATGGAATATGTCTGCTCCATGTCAGGAAATGTTCTTGGCACTGATAAGTTGTGTTAACAAGGTCCGCCATCTTCATAGAGTTTATATTTCAGTGGAGGAGACAGGTGATGAATAGAAAAATATTATTTATATATTAAAGGATGATGCGTAAAGTGGAGAAAAATAAAGCAAGGTGGAGGGGGAGAAAGGTCAGGGAAGGCTGCTACAGAAGGATACACTTATCCAGAAATCTAAGGGGTGTGATGGAGCAAGCTAACGAATCGAGGGGCCTGTTTCTGGGAGGAAGTAAAACATGCAGAGGACAGAGCTCAGGGCATGCTTGGTGTGTTCAGAGTTCTCTGGGTGGAGCTGAGCAAAGTAAGCCAGGGGGAGAATAGAAAGAGACGGGTCAAAGGGCAGTGAGCGGTGAGGTAGGTGGGGGGCTTAGTCCTCTAAGATGAATTCCTCCAGGAAGGCTGGCTAACACATGCTGGGCCCTACTCCCTGAATTTAGGATTCAGAGGTTTGGGGAAAAGGCCTTAGAATTTGCATGTCTAACAAACTCTCAGGTGAGGTTGGTGCTGTAGGTGTAAGGCATTGGCAATTATGCTAATGGCTGGGCTTTTATTGACTAATACAAGAGCTGGTGGATGGGAGCAAGTGGAGGAGGGCTGTAACCTTTTAGAAACATGACTATGGCTACTGTGTAATGAACAGATGTAGGGGACCCAGATGGAAGCTAAGTGTCACCATCTGAGGCTATTGCAGTAATCAGGTGAGGAAAAGATGGTGGTGCTGTCCAATGCATCAGCAGTAGAAGTGGAGTAAATGAGGTTGAATTCTGAATGTATTTTGAAGTCAAATCTACTTCCTTTAAACTAAAATCCCGTTTTGTATCCTCAGGCAAAAACATATGTAAGAAAAGGAATGAACAAATCTCTTTGCTTCAGCAAAGATGTGATGATTGTTTTGCATTCCATGCCAAAGTCAAAACCTTTATATAGTGGAATATTTTAAATACACTAATACACATCAATACAGAACAATTGCATTCTAGTGATTAGCTGAAACTGTGTTCTTTTATTTAGTTTCAAAAATATAAAATTGTCTTTTATTTCTAAATACTTTTAAGCACTCTAGTCTCTAATACTTGGCCATAGTGAAGGATTCCTTGCTAATGTAATTTAATTTATTTTTTTTTGTTTTTTTATTGCTTTTGATAAGAAATAACAATGTGACAGTTTCAAAACACATTAGTAGTACATTTCCCATATTTGATATAATGCATATTGTTGTCCTATTAGCTATACAAAGCACATGGTGTAGATGTTATAATTTTTCTAATCATTATTGGTACAAAAATTGTTTTTTTCATTGAACTAAGAGAAAGTAGTTGTACATATAATCCAATGTTTGATAATAGCGGTGGGTTAGTGGTAAAACTGGCAATGTTGGAAGCTGTTGATTTAAGCCTTTTACAGTTTAGCATGCTAATCTAGCTTTCTGTTTTATGCCTCGTGGTTAAACTTTTCTGCGGTGGTTAAGGGCAAGTTTAAGCAGACCTGTATAGCAAAACATGTAACTTTTGTATCTCCCAAGGTTGGTAAAATCTCCTCAGGATTTACTTTGTTCACTTTACACTTCTTGTTTTGAAGCTGATTGAATTTAAGCTCTTTTATTTATAAAAACTTGCTAATTGCTGCCATGGCCTCTGCCTCTTCCATATGCAACCACTGTGGTGACTTCAGATTCCACAGGGTAATTTTTTTTTTTTTTCAGTGGTGGAATTCTGCGGTCTTTTCTGCTTCCCAAGCTATCTGTGATACTGGTCCAGAGCAAGGGTTAGCTAATCGCAGCCTACAGGCCCCATCCAGCTGGCTGTCTGCTTTCCTACAGCCTCTAAACTCAGAATAGGCTTTAAAACTAGGAAAAAAACCAAAAACAAAAGCAAAAGAAAAGTGATATCTCATGACCTGTGGAAATGATATGGCATTCAACTTTGTGTCCACAAGTAAAGCTTTATTAGAGCAGGCACAAGCTGTCTACTCACCTAGTGGCTTTGGCTGCTTCGCCGCCAGCAGAATTGACAAACAGTGTAGACAAAGACAAGCTCATGAAGCCCAAAGTACATCCTCTGAAAAAGCATATTCTTTTAAAATACCCGGCATATGTTTTAGATTTTTATTTTATTTCACCTTTTCATATTGATCTATTGTATACTATTTATGAGACTATTACTGTCAACTTCAAATTTCATTGCTCATATGATAATAGAAGATTGGCAAAAAGCTAGTTGTACTCTTTATCTTTTATAGGATTTCTAGGAAATGTCATTATGATTATGGCTTTCTGCTAAATGGGACTTGTAAAAACTGCTTAACATTTATAGAGGAGAACATAGCCCTTCCCACTCTAAACTGAACTTCACGCCTTTGAGTCCTGGGAATTTTGCTCCCCAGGTACCTGTTTCTGTAGCGCAGGGTGATCTGGGACTCATGGTCCTCTCTGCAAGTCTTAGTGAGGACACATCAGCTGGCCTTGGGCCACACGCATGTGCACATTGAACTGCGACTGTGGTTATCTCTAAATCGTAATGTGGGCTGAGGGGTCTTTCCTCTTCACAGTGTCTCCAGCCGAAATGCTTAGTGTGTTCTCCAAGGACGAGCTGTTGGAACTAACATTATAAATTGCCTCATCTCTTCTCTCACTTTACAGAGGGAGGAGAAGGAGGCTGGGATTGTGAGGAAGAAAACATTAGGTTTTTCTTACCCACTTATTTTTTACCATTAAGAAAGACAGGAAATGTGCTTTAAAAAAGCTATTATCTGGGGTTGAAGAGTAAACACTGTAATAAGAAATCTTGTCAAAATGTCATGGCTGTCATTCAGGGTCAAGGCCATGGTGTGAGAATGTGGTGTGAAATTATCTTTCGAGCAACAGTGGGCCGAAGGCACAAAAAAGGTGGTCCTTGTCTACACCTGCATATCAGGCCATGGAGGAGAGGGCAGAGCAGCCCTTTGATTTCTTTTGGAGGTCAGATTTCTCTTTTAGCCACCTAAGGTCATTTTAAAGGGCCATCCTCTCAATGATTATTAAAACTCTGAGGGTTAAAAGCAAGATTAGAAACTTGTTAGTGCAAAAGGAAAAGAAATAAGTAACAGTGTGCTGCTCCAGTGGGACTTTCTCCCCCAGCTTCCACCAGGTCTTCAGGAGCTCGCACATGCTCTCCTGTTAGCCACCAGCCAAGCACTGATTTCATTTTCTCAGATATTTCTAAGCTGTGAGTGCAGACTGCTGCAAAGTCAGTCCAGGGACTGTTTCCAGAACAAGGTGAGAATTGATTCTGATGGGGAGAACAGCAGCTCTGGCTTTGCAGTGGGGGGTGGGAGGGCAGTGTTCTCTGAGGGCTCCTTTGGGAAGGAGAACTTCTCTCTATACACATGTTGCTTTCCAAACCAAGATATCAGACAAGATATTAGAGAGAAAGGTTGAAGTGGGAATATATATATATATATATATATATATATATATATATATATATCAGAGTCTAGGATCCAATTCTTGGTTTTGATTTCTTAAAAATTCACATTTCTAGGTCAAAGTTGGCTAGGCTTTCAGTAAGTGACTCCAAGGGCCCATTTTCTAAAAGGCTCAGTGTCCATCCCATGGTGCTTCTGCAGAGTAGCAGCGCCTTTGGAAGATGGGGTTGAGAGGCAGGAGGCTAGGTCGCTGTGGACCTGCCTGTGAAAGGGACATTGCCACGTTGGGCCCTTCTCACTCTTTGCTTCTGCTGCTGCTCATTCTTGCTATGCAGTATGATTGTATCTTAGGCCCCAAAGCAGTGGGGCAGCCAATCCCATACCAAAGCTTCCAAAACCATGAGCAAACACAACCTTTCCTTGTTTTGAGTTGATTAATTTCAGATGTTTGTTATAGCAACAGAAAACTGTGTAATAGGCAGCTTAAATTCCTTTCTAGAATAATCTCTTTCCACATCACCATGTGTTTCCTGTACTAGCAGTGTAGCTTTCCTGCTATGCCCTCTGTAGGGCCTGGGCAGACTGGTTCCACTTCCAGGTGAAGACAAAGGCCATAGGGGCAGTGTTGTGCCCTCGTCATTGATTTGGCCTTAAACCTTGTGGACAGTTTTGCCTGTTCCCATGTGAGTTATTCAAAGAGAAATGTTGCCTGTGGGAGAGAACATCACTGTGCTATACTTGGGAGAATGTTTAAAAAGAAGTGAAATGCTCTGCCTCCTGAAGTTTCAGGCTTAGGGCAGGAGGACATGCATGTGAATTGATAGTTTTAAACAATCAACATCCACAACTAAGAGAAGAGATTCTTTCAGGGCGTCTGCTGACTGCATTTCCCTTGCCATGGTGGAGTCTTTATGACTTCCTGCCTGTATGTTCAGTCTCCTTTCTGTCCCACTTACCTGCCCTGCTGTCTCTAGTCACTGAGCATGACTTTTCTTAAAGATCCTGTGAAAATTCCTCCTTGAAGCCTGTCCCTTTTAATTTTAACTGTTATTCCTTCTGGGTGCTGACAGAAATTTACCTACGCCTCTATTTTCAGCCTTTATTTCTTTCTGCTCATATTATGCTCAGGTGTTTCCATGCACATCTACACCACTAGATTACAGGCTTAGTGGACCCAGGTACAGGATCTCATATCTGTCTACCACTGGATGCCCAGCACAGTGACTATTGACACTGGCTCATTCAATACATATCTGTTGCATGAATGAGTGGGATAGGTCAATTTTTTTCCTTCTTATTTCTCAGTAGAGAAACCTTAATAAAGCACAGAGACAATGTGTTATCCAAGTTTATATATCTAGAATTAGAGAAGAGACCCTGATGAAACCAATCTTAATTTGACTCAAGTATTTTTATATTTTAGTACATGTATCATTTCAGCTTCAGTACCCTGAAAATACATAAGCTGGTTTTGTTTCTATGAGAGGCTCTTTTCAAAGGCTGAAAACTATTCGTTGACTTTTGTCCATAGGGACACTTTTCCCTCACCCTTAACTCTCTCTCTTTCTCTCCCACCCCATCTTTCTCATCACCATATCATATAATAAACAGGGTGTAGTGAATCAAAGCAGCCTCTGGTTTCAGGTTGTGACCTGTACTGGAATGAGGAATCTATGTAAAAATCCAAATTTCATAGCTACTGTGCCCTTTGTGGGCTTTTTTTTGAATATGTGTTGGTGTACAAATAAGCAAGAGATTACTTACAATCACAAGCTTTTGAAGTATTTTGTTCTTCTCTAAAGGATCCACTTTCTCTTCCTTCCCACTCCTTGTCCTTCCTCCTCCTCCTCCTCATCTTATTTTTCAGTCATTGTCTTCCTTTTCTTCTTTGTCTTCATTTCTTCTTCCTCTTCATTGGACACTCTAACATCTCAGGGTAGATTCATTTACTCTTTTCACTGAATTTACAAAGTCCTTAGAGACTAAAACCTATGGAATATTTATAGTTGTGTAAGTTTTAAAGCTTAAAAATTGAAGGGTAAAGGACAAGTCAACAGGAAGAGAATTAAGAAAGAAGAACTCATTCTGATAGTATCAGTGTGTCAAAATAAGTAATGCTGAGGACCAAATCCTGAAAACTAAGACATTTCTAGGTTTATGTCCTGTCATTAGTGTTATGGTTAATTTACATGTTCATTTGGCTAGGTTATAGTACCCAGTTATTTAATCAAATATTGCTATAAAGGTATATTGTAGATATGGTTTACAAGTACAAAAATTGACTTTGAATAAAGGAGTTTACATTGGATAATGTGAATGGGCCTTAGTTATTTGGAGGTTTTAGGAGTAAAAACCAGGACATCTCAAAGAAGAAGAAATTCTGTCTTAAGGCTACAGCACCAACTTCTGCCCAAATTTCTAGTATATTGACCTTCCTATGAATTCTGGATTTTCCAGGTACTACAATTACTTGAACTAATCCATAAAACAAACATGTTTACACACGTGTATCTTATGTGTCCAGTTTCTCTGGAGAGTCCTGACTGGTATAATAGGAATATTTATTACAGTAATAAATGATTAAAGTAACATTTTCTAGAATGCTCAATACTGTTTTCTTTGTGGTCGATTAATAGGCATTAGTTAGCTATATCTGCCAGTGGCTGTGTGGAAAGTATGTAGCACCTGTTTTGTTGATATAGATTGATTGCCTGATTGTTTGCTCTTAGAATACCACTATGGTTTATGAAATCCAAGTGAGTATGAGCTGTACGATAGTGGTTGTTATGGTTTGTATCTAGTTGTTCTCTCAAAGCCTCATGTAAATCACGGGGCTGTCTAGCGCGAGGCTTGAGGGGTGGGGCCAAAGGACCAGGGCGGGTCTTGAAGGGCATGGCCAAGAGAGGGGCAATCCATTAAACTGACAGCACGTGCTGTCAGAGACACTCCCGCCCCCATGCGCCGGTCTCTCTCAGAAGTATGGAGCAGATCATCCTGGACACAGCAGTACCTCAGCCTCTCCTCCAGATGCTAGAGAGCGGCATAAGAGCAATATCTATTGTGCAGCGGCCAGGGAGATAGCTCAGTGGAATAAGTGCTTGCCTGGCAAGTGCAGGGACGTGAGTTCAATCCCTGGTTCTGAAAAAAAAAAAAAAAAATCTATGTGCATACTATTTTGATATCCTAAGAGAATAAGTTTAGCCAAATAAATATTTTCAAAAGAGAATCCTCAACTTATGGAAAATTATGTTTAGAGAATTCATGGTTAATTTCAAATTAAACATACCCTGTCATCATAAAAGTAATGTTAGGTGCTAGGTCAAAGTATCCAAAATTTATTATATAATATGCTCAAAATAGTACAGTGCAAAGAGTACTTTAGAAATTATGCTTTCCATATGATTATATATGTGGATGGAGAAAAGTTCTGCTTTGGATGCTAGGTACAGAACATTTCCAGCTGCAGTCATGGAGCAGGGTTTGGAAATTACACACCTTGATTGGCCTGGCAAACAAAGGAAGAAAAATATGTTCCTGGCTCAAGTTGCCAGTAATGACAGTTTGATCATGGGCTTCAGCATGATTTTATACTTACTTAGAATTTATTTATATCCTTAATATGCAGCTATTTATTAATAGACTGCCTATTTTATACCAAGAAAGACACTAAAGACTATGCAGATGAGAATCAAAATATCAAAATATCTAGTTTGCTCCACCTTCCCCACAAACAAATAGGGCTTTGCATGGTCAGCACCTGTGAGGTCCTATGGACAGGTGCCATGGGGCTACAGCAGGCAGGAGCTCACGGACCAGCACATGTGGGGCATACAGCTGCATCTAGGACAGTGGTGGGAACCAGGTTGTGAGGGATCTTTCACGTTCTGTGGAGGAAGCAAGACTTCAACAAAAACCTGGTGATTTTCGGTCCTCCTTTCTCATACTCCATTTATGAACCCATATGTCGTTACTATTTGAATTTAAGCTACTTTGTGTTGGTTTTCTGCTATTTGCAACTAAAGCATTTGGATGAGTGCCAGGAATTTAGGGCTGTGATATGGCCTCTGAATGTAATAGGAAGTAGCTTTGTCACTAGTGAGAGAGTGGAATGAAAAGGAAAGATACAAGAGAGGGAAAGCAGTTCACTGTTCCCCAAAGTACGGCTGAATGCTTCACCTGAGTTGGAATCATCTGCAAAGAATAAAGTGATTTGCTATTGGTGATTTCAGGTAACTTAATGTTATTTCTGAGGAAGAGGCCCAAGCATTCTGCATATTAGACCTGCACACATGATCATTCACACAGCAAAGTTTCAGAATGGTTGCAGAAGCTATTGTGACTGTGAGGGCGAGAGGTGATTTCACAAACACGGGAGAGATATTAGAAATGAAAGAGAAGAGTCGGCCAGATAGCTTGGTGGACTAAAGCACCTGCTTAGGCAGAGTGCAGAGGCCGGGGTTGGATCCCCAGCAAGTCCTGCTGGCCCTGCGCCCAGGGGTGTGCAGAGACAGCGATTGAGATTGGGTATGGTGGTATGGCCTACAATCCCAGCACTTGAAAGGCTGAAAACAGGAGAATCACAATGAGTCTGATCTACATAGTGAGACCCTGTAGACCCCGTACTCAATATATTAAAAAAAAAAAAAAAGGAAAGAAAAGAGAGATTAGAGGTGAGGGACTAGTAGAGGAATCTAGGCTGATGTCATAGTTACTTTCTTGTTGCTGAGACGAGATACCTGATACCCACAAGTTACCAGAGCAGGCAAGTTTTGTTTTAGTTCAGGTTTGTAGAGGTTTTGGTCTATAGGCAGCTGACTCCAAGGAGGGTGGCATGGCAGAGGGGCATGGTAGGCCTTGCAGAGGAGAAATCGTTCATGGCTGCATAAGTAAGACTTCTTTCTTCTTTCCAGTTTTAGCTCAAGCAGGCTTCAGTCCTTTTGATTGGTGCCAACTCCACTCAGGATGGGTCATCTCTCTTAGTGAGTCCATCACCCTAAACAAGAACTATGCCAACCCAGCCAGTAGACTACTCCACTGGACTGATCACGCCCCCATGATTGAGTCTCTCCTAAAGGCCCACCCATAAGTGCATGAGGCTTCAGGTGGGCATTGAGATATAGGCTATAACAGGTAGTTTTCATGTGTTTGGTGGCTAATAGTATCATTAATGTGATCAATTGAAACCTTAAAAATGAAATAGATTTGAAGCTGGAAAATATTTGTATTTGGGCTTTTACTATGAGTTTAAAGTATCTGTGAATCAGCTTAATAAAGCTTGAAAGGCAGGTGATACATACAAACTGATAATTTGAGAGACATTATCAGTTATAAAGATAAATTTAGTGGTTATCAAAATATGAGAAGAAGTCCAGACTAGAGTTGTGAATGAAATTTCCCAGAGAGAAAATGAGTGAGGAATAAAAG
>PVKN010029658.1:0-12931 GCA_004027915.1 Capromys pilorides
TGCTCAGGGGCAGCGCCTCCCTGACCAGAGCGGGTGTGTTACATCTGAGTCACCAAGTAGAGGCTACTTGAAGCTCCATGCAGAGATGTATTTTTTACTCTGTGTAATTTAGTTTTAGATTTCTTTATCTTATTGCTCAATGGGAGAATAAGATAAATATCAAACTAGGTTCATAAATCAAAGGTACTAATTAAGGTTTTTAAAAAACTTTCTTTTTTAACCCTGGGTTACCTCCTACTTTGGTCTCTCAACAGTACCACCACAAGTCCCGTAGATGCCACAGCCCACTGTGAAGACCAGTATTTGGGTTGTCATCAAGCACAGGTAATTTTCATCTACAGTTCTGCCACTGCTGACCCTTGGTTCTCTCGCCTTGAATCCCAGGACCCACCTCTGATGTTCAGTGAGGAGTACCAGAAGGATCTGCTAGCGCGGTACCATGCGGTTCTGGATGAAAAACGTAGAGAGTATGTGGTTGGAGAGCTCATCTGGAATTTTGCCGATTTCATGACTAACCAGAGTGAGTGGCAGTGGGGCTTCGGGATCCTACCGTTTCTGAGCTTCTCAGTTCTGGGCATCTGCTTGTAAGGATAATGAAACCAAGGGTTTAGAAAACGGTTTAAGTAATGTAGACGACGCAGAGAATTTCCTAGGCAGGTTGTGCTTCCCAACAGCAAAGTAATCATGCTTCCCCAATTATTTTATGGTTAAAAAGCTAATGGGAGTTGGGTGTGTGGCTTCAGAAGTCAGGAAGCTGGGGCGGAAGGTGGCATTGAAGCCAGGGTGGGTAGCTAGTGGGAAACTGCCTTCAAGCTAATGAGGCTCCTGGCCTGACGCATGAATGGCTGAAAGACAGTGGAACCCCAAACTAGACCTATCCAAAGTAGGGTACAGTGCCCGAAAAACAAAGACGCTGCCATCTGCTCTGTTACTGGGTTTAAAAAGCAGGCTCAGGGCCCACGAGATAGCTCAGTGGACTGTCTGCTTTGGCAAACACAGGGACCAGGGTTCCACTCCTGTTTCTGCTTGCTGTGCCAGCCCCGCCAGCGAACAAATTTGGGTGTGGTGGCGCACTTCTGTAATCCCAGGGCTGGGGAGGCTGAAAATAGGAGGATCACTATGAGTCCAGTCTGTGTAGTAAGATCCTGTACCAAATACGTAAAAATGAAAGAAAAAAAAAAGAAACAAAAGAGAAAAGAAAAAGCAGGCTCACTAAAAACAGGCAAGTTCCAAAGCACTATCAGCGTGGAAGTGTTTGCAAGCATTCTCAAGTGAGGACAGGTGAGGGTCACTCTGGTTAAGTTCCAGAGAAATGCTTCCTGCTTTTAGATTTCTAGCTTTTTTTTTCATTGTTTCTGGTACTGGGCATTGAACCCAGGACCTTCACACTGAGCTATGTCCCCAGCCCTTTTAAAATTTTGAGATAGATCCCTAATTTGCCCAGGCAAGGCTCAAACTTGTGATCTTCCTGCCTCAGCCTCTCAGAAGGCTGGGATTACAGGCATTCGCCACCACATCTGGTTTAAGATTTCTAGTTTCTTGACTTACCCTGGATTTAAGTCCTTGGTAACTAACTTAGGATGGCAGTTTTGTGGAATGGGGAAGGATATGGCATGGGAATTCCATTGGTCCTGGAAAGCCAGGCCATTGGGAGGCTAGTATAGATTACAAATTTTGAAAGGAGATAAATAACAAAAAAAAAAAAAAAAAAGACTAGATGGGAAGGAAGAAGAGGATGGAGAATAGGGACACAGACTTGTCCCTGCTTCACAAACAGGATCAAGGATGTCTGGAAATGCCCAGGGCAGTTGCACAGCTATGCAGTGACAATGAGCTGATGGCACTGGGCAGGCTAGCCATGAACAGGCGAGATGGGACTATACTACTCACCAGTAGGATTGCCCGGAGTGAAATGCTTCAAACTCCCAAGCTCAGGCAAGTTGGCCTCAGCATCAGGAGGTGGGACAGGCACACACACACCACCTGCCTGGCTGAAGGTAATCTTCAGCCTTTTGGTTAGAAAATGCACCTTGTCTTTGAACCCTTCTGTCTATTCTTTTCTTTTTTTTTTTGGGATTGAACTCAGGACCTTGCACTTGTCAGGCAGGCACTTATGCTGCTGAGCTATATCCCTGGGCCTTTTAACCATTTTGTTTAGCAAAAGGTAATAGTGTTGGTCAGCTTTGTCCTGCCAGAGGAAGTGCCAGTGGTGGGAGCCATGCAGGATGCTGGCTCCAGGGCCTTTGGAAGCCCTGTGGGTCCCATAGCCACAGTGCTTACTGGGCTGTACCCTCTTCTAGGGTAACTGTCCCAACTGCATCAGGCCACTGGGCACCCATTTAAGTCTTCTTTGCAATTAAAAGATAAATTTTAAAATTTTACCCCCTGCCAGGTGTACTGGTGCATGGCTATAATCCCAGCACTTAGGAGGCTGAGGCAGGAAGGTCACTTCGAGTTCAAGGCTGGCCAGGGCTATGTAGCAAGACGCTGTCTCAAAAAAAACCCAACAAAATAAGTAAATAAGTAAGTTTTAACCCCTGGCAGGCTGGAAATTAATACAGAAGGAAGTGGTATTTAAATACTTTAACAGGGCTGGTGAGATGGCTCAGAGGTCTAAAGCGCCTGCTTAGGCAAACAGGCACCACAGGGACTGTGGTTCCATCCCCGGCACCACATGCTGCCACCCCCAAGGCAGGCTGAGCCAGGGCCATAATAGTAAATACTTCACTGCATGCCTGTAATCCCAGCACTTGCGAGGCTGAGGCAGGAGGATCAGTGTGAGTCTGAGACCAGCCTGAGCTACAGAAGTGAGCTCAAGGCCTGCCTGAACTGCATAGCGAGAGCCTATCTCAGGAAGACAAAATAAATAAGTAAATAAATACTTTAAATGCTAAGCATGGTGGTACGTACCTGGAATCCGAGCTCTCAGAAGGGCAAGGTAGGAGGATCTGGGAATTCAAGGCCAGGCTGGGCTACAAAGTGAGTATGAGGTTAGCCTCCCAAACCTTTGTTTAAAAAGACAAAATACAGGGGCCCACCAAATAGCTCAGTAGATTAAAGTGCCTGCAAGCAGGCACAGGGGCCAGGGGTTCAATTCCCAAGCTTGCTATGCTGGCCTGCCCCAGGGGTGCACTGAGGGGGCAATCTGGACGTGGAGACGTGCACCTGGAATCCCAGCTCTTGGGAGGCTGTAAACAGGCGGATCACTATGAGTGTGATCTAGTAGTGAGACCCTGAACACCCTGCAGATCCTTCCCTAAAATACAAACAAAATGGCAGGGGAATGTCAGGAGGGAATATAGTTCATTGTGAAAGCTCCTTCACTCTCCAGTCCTGGCAATGGGGGAAGGTATTACTTTCAAGAGCCAGATCTCGGATGGTCACATCACAGTCACGTGATAGGATGACTTTTTCCCCTATTTTGCAGGTCCACAGAGGGTGCTTGGGAACAAGAAGGGGATCTTCACGCGTCAGAGGCAACCAAAGAGTGCAGCGTTCTTGCTGAGGGACCGGTACTGGCGGCTGGCCAACGAGACCCAGGGGCCGAGGGAGGGGACTAGGTCACTGTGTTTGCAGTACAGCCCGCTCACTGTGTAGGGCCTCTGTGGCCGCCCCATCGTGCAGGTTCCTCCCACACGGACTCTGGTCATGTGCTAGAAAGGAGTGTCACAGGTGGACAATAAAGCTTTTCTCTTCACAGAATGGAGTGGGCAATGAGTGGCTGCCCTTCCGCCAGGTGCTTGGCTCTGCAGAAAAGCATGAGGTTATTTTTGTGCATGACTCTGTCTTCGTGGCTGCCTCCACGTCCCCTGTGCTCCCGGAGGTGGGCGCAGGGCCTGCAAACCCTGCAGGCTGTGGTCAGCCGCCCCGCCAGGGTCACAGCAGCCGGGCTAGCAAGCGCGAGGCTGGCACTGGCACTGGCACTAGATGGTGTGTAGCACCGACTGCTCCTCCTAGGACGAGCTCTGACCTTAGCCACATTCTGGCAATCACAGGAGCCAGGAAACCAGCCCGAACAGGAGGGTGCCTCACAGGCCAAGGTAGAGGAGGTGCAAGACACTCCTGTCCTTGCGCTTCCGCTGGGCCCAGCAGGTCTCTCAGGGCCTCACCCTTCCTTGCCAGTCCTGGCTGTCTGTGCCCACTCCCGGGAGGGCAGCGCTAGTGCCAACGCCTTTATTGCCCCTAGGTGTCTCTCCTGGCCTCAACATGCCCTGGCTTAGATTTTCCTTTTCTGGCTTCATGAAGGGAACTGGGGGACAATATTGCCTAATCTTACTAGAAAACTTAAGACCATTTCTTATAAATAAGAATAGTCAGTTCAAATAGTAAGTTAGGAGTCCTAGGGTGCCATGAACTCTAAGGTAGTCCACTATTGTGTTGAGTATAATATCAAGGAACGGGCCAGGTGTTAAAGGCTGAGTTAGGAGGATTGCTATGAGCTCAAGGCCAGCTGGGATGGCAAGTGAGATCCTGTCTCAAAACAAAAATAAGGGCCAGCCAAATAGCGGATTAAGGCACCTACAAGCAGGAGCAGGGGCCAGGGTTTCCATCCTCGGCCTGCTATGCCAGCCCCGCCCCCAGGGGTGCACTGAGACAATTGAGATGGGGTGTGGTGGTGCCTGCCTGTAATTTCAGCTCGTGGGAGGCTGCAAATAGGCGGATCACTATGAGTCCGATCTAGTAGTGAGACCCTGAACACCCTGTAGGCCCTTCCCTAAAATACAAAATAAAATAAAATAATTAATGTCAAAAAATATATAATGCTCTTTAGTTGGCAAACATTAAAAATATTAAGGCTGGGGAAATAGCTCAGTGGCACAGCGTCTGCCTGGCCAGCAAGCACAAGATCCTCAGTTCTGTTCCTGGTACCGAAAAAGAAAGAAAAATATTAAAGGTAGCGAACAGATGTTTTACAAATTAGGAATAAAGTCCATATTGTGGGCCCTAAGGTTTCAACATAGAATATATCTGTTCTAGTCCATGAAGTAAGAGTCATCTTTATAGGACCATAATAAAGGAGTACTCAGAAAAAGGAAAGCTACAGGAAAACACCTGTTTAGAATGTTCCACGTAAGCAGTGACACCTCATTCATCCCTGACCTCCGCACATTTGCTAAACCCATGGGAACTTGATTGAGTTCCTGGAAATCTGTCTTCTGTAACATACACATAGTTGAAAAGGAAAAGAGTCACACTGCAGGGATGAGACTGTGATATTAACTTACACTTTAAAGGTCCTTAGGGAATCTAAAGACTTCATTTTTTTTTTTTTAAAGCTAAATACTTCAGTACAAGAATGATAGCAGCACAACTTCCCACAGGTAACTTCTACATTTATTTTATACCAAAAAAGTTATGTGCAACAAATAAACATTCTTACATATTTACATTTGTTTTTGTTTACCAGTTAGCAAAACGGTATCCTAAATCTCTGATAAAGAATATTTCTATCTATATTAAAGGGGAAATCTGCCCAGTGAACTCCATTTTAAATGAACGTTTACTCAGGAGCTTAAAGCACTAATAATAAATATTTTTGATGGAACGTACTATACAGATCATACACCTAATATTTAGGCCATGCTCAATACAGTTTGATAACAAAACATCTCACCTTTTTCTGGGCAAATTTGTCCAAAAGATGTTAAGCAAGTAGCTGGGACTCCTACCCTTGCCCTTTAGGTTTACTGAAGGGTAGTTCTCACAGGTTAGGATTCATAAGCGCTGCCCACAATATCTAAGTAAAAACATCTCACCAATACTCGCGTGTTGGAAATCAGCATAGGACAAAGGTCACATATTGGGTACAGCTCCCCAAACAGGTACAGGGAAGAACAGTGGGGCTCTTTTTCGGCATTTGTCCAACACTGATTTTGCAGATGGGCTCACCTGTCAGCATTCACTGGCATCAGGGAGCGCAGCCCACCTAGTTAGGAAGCAACTGCTCAAGATGTCCTTGTACTTTTTGAAGCATCTTTTGAAAATAAATATAAGTGAAAAACAAGCAAATAAAAGACAACAGAGTTCTTGTAGGTCCAAAGATCCTTTGTACCAAATGAAAAATCTGTCTCTTTGTATGAAAATAGTCAATGCTTTTAGTATTCTTTAAAAATAATGAATTAAGGAGAGGCTACATAGATCAAGTCAGAGTGATTCCTGGCACACAGCTAGGTAAACCTGAGTTATTTCAGAAATTTACCCTCACTGACATCAACTAGTTGTGATAAAAACCAAATGAAATTCTGCAAGCCACCTAGACTCCCTAGAACTTACATAACTCCCATAACTTCTCTTCTTCAAATATTTATGACTTAAGTAAATAAGCTTTATTTATCGCAAACTTCACAAACATGAAGCATGGAATGACTGCTTGAACCAATTTCCCCTCAAGCTGTTCTTCAACACTGGTGGCTAACAATGCTGCAATGTTTAAATTTTTAGTGTGAGTCTTATAACAGTCTTCAGGTTTTATCACATATGTGTCTCCCCCTCAGCCCAGATGAAACTGCAGGTGCAGGGGAAGCCTAAATTCCTCCAGGGCAGATGAGCACATAGCGCGGCAGGGTTTTTCTGTTGCTTATTGAGATACTGGCATTTCAGGAAGTGCTATTACTCCAGGCAGCACCTGTTCATCTCAGTGAGAAAAAGGGTATGAATTCTACTGGGTCACAGGAATGTGGCAAAAATTTTTATATAACTGAAACAGTGGTTTCCCCAAGGCTTAGGAAAGCAAAGGAAAAATTTGAAGGGTCTGGCTGAACATTTCTATATATTTTCTCATGTAAGAGTTGTAGATAATTTGCAAGAATGCAACATTAAGACAAGCTTTAACTATACTCTGCTGATTAATACAAAATATGATGAAAGAACATTTGAAATTGGGACATGAGGAACTTGTTTAGCACAACTGTGATGTATATAAAATAATGGACATCTCCATTGTGAAGCCATTTCCTCCCTAGTTAGAAAAGAGAACCAGTCAACTGCCTTGGTAGAACCAGGTACTGGGCTACAAGATGACCTTACTGTACAGTTCTCAAACACTGCTTGTCTCTCCATAAACACCAGACACTCAGTGCTTTCTAAAGTTCTTTAACTACTTAAGAACACAGGAACAATACATACAGAGTAAGACAGGCATTGAAACATTCACATTCATGGGAAAACATAAGCCTCGATGAAATCTGAATTAAGTAAGCTATTTTTAGAAACTGGTTAAAACCCATTAAAAATTCATGACAATTCAGATTTTATACTTGCCTTGGACCACAAGACCTACAATGTGTCAACTGTGTGATGGTTGTAAACAACAAACAACTGCTGGCTCTACAGGTTTTAGTTCATAGAGCAGAGCCTGTCTCCTCCCTTCAAAGAGAAGGCAAATAAAGCACTCAGAAACTATCAGTCTAATTGACTACTTGAAACACAATCATCACTAATTAGAAGCAAAATCACTGCTACAACTTTTCAGTCTAAGGAATAAAATGATCACACTACCTTCCTGGAGAGTGCAAGTTATCTGCTTCATGGGAAGGAAGGACACTTCTGTCCAAGTTCAATGCACAAAATATTTGGTTTGAGATTTAAGACAGAAGGCACTTTTAACATTCTGATAGAACATGTTAACCATGGAAACATGCTGTCTCAAAAAATTTGTACTGCCAGAAACAGCAGTGACAACATGCCTGCATTTCACCTTCAGATACTTCTACTGGTAAAACTTCTCCCAGTGGAACAACAGAGCAGCACGTCAGCCCTGAAGTTTACAGCCCCAATATTTAATTCTAAAACAATTACTAACAATCCTTAGTGCAGAAAGAAACAATTAGGGAAAACACTATGGAGGTACTGGAGAGCAATCCCACCTTCTCAGGCGCCTGGGCTATGCAGGTTAGTATCATAATACTGTTTGGTTGAGTGGCACCAATATCAACACTAAGGAAAAACATCTGCATTGAAAATTCAACTATTGTGAGAGCCTTTACTTAAAAATGCCATATTGATATTTCCAGTTTTTTTTTCCCCTCAAAATATGCTGGGTTTCCTAACTTCAGTGGCCTGAAGTTCTTGGACTCATTCTGTAAAGTTGCAGTTGATCCGGTTTTATGACTGGACCCAAACTTGTCTTGGACATTCAAATAGTTTCCTCCTTTCAGAACAAGGAGATGGGGAATGCACCCCTACTGCTTTTGCTGTCGATGCTGCACCTACGGCTGCCAGCACTTCCCACAAGAGGCTTGGTACAGGCTTACTAGTTTACTACTTTGTCAGCATCACGCTGGCCATTCCCACTGCTACACATCACCTAAACTGTACAGTAAGTTCTGCAGAGATGGATCCAGTATGTCTACCTGTATGTACAAATATCACATAAATGGATTCTAGTTGAATCTACATGTTTCAATCCATCAGCTAAGAACATATTACATATTGTAAACATGGCAATATTTAATAGTTATCTATTCTAAAATATTTTCATGTCATGATCACATTTGTTATACCTGAAATTGAATTTATACATATTAAAGAATTACTAGCAATGGTTGCTCACTGAGGAAAGGGGGCTAGGGCTACATTTTATTATATCAGAAACATCTTCAAAGTAAAGTTAAAGCTTGTCTTTGATTGGCTTGGCATATCCTTTTTTGTGTCCATATTTAAAATGAAGATTGACACAGAAAATAGCTAGGGCCCCTTCTAATTTACAGTATTTTAAAAAATCAGTTTAAGATTCTCAGGGAAAGTGTCTGTTGTGAAAAATTAAAACCAAAACTGCTGCAAAATAAACTTAATGGAGAAAGGGGCTTCTGACTGTCAGGAGGAATCCATCAGGCGGTCAGTCCTGCTTGGGCTGCAGCTGTCGTTTCCAGGCCTCATTCAAGTAAACCAGTCGTTTGTAGTTGATGATAAGAAGGATGAAGTTCAGCACATACGTGGCGACGCAGATGATGCAAAACTCCTTCAGCACAAAGTACAGAATATAAGCCAGGTACAAAGACCCCACAACAGACACGATGGAGGATGTCATGAGGATTAAAGCTGCAACTGCACTTGCTGTCATGCCTGAAAGAGAGAGAGAGGCTTGGCTCACTGTAGAGAACTTCTGTGGTTGTGCAGTGTATGGCTACTGACCTTCCTGCAAAACTCAGAAACCTGAGAACACAAGCTACATATCTATGTTGTTAAGGTCATGCAAGTTGCTTTGTGGATTGGATAGATTCTATGGCTGCAATGCTTTTTATCAGTATTTCATACCTGAGTGAGCTTTAGTTAAGAATATGGACACAAGTATGCAATCTCTCGAGCACAGTAAGCAAGGCAGCCCCAGCCCTCCTAATGCATGAAGGAGCACAGGAAAGCCCTCTCTCTTCCCACTGCTGGGTTGTACTGGGTGCCACCTTCCCCCTGGCCTTTCCGCCATGGCTCCTCAGCAGCGGGAAGTAAACTTGCTTTTCATCTTTAGATCAAATTCCTCAAAAATCCATAGTGGGAGATGACTGAACCAATATGCTGCTGGAAATGGGGTGTTGCTAAGCATCTTGGAACTGGCCACCTCTGGCTGATAAAGGAAACCACTCTTGTCCAGTTGGCCATACCAAGGTCAAAAGAAACCTGATTAAGAAATCAGCCAGGCACGGTGGCACATGTCTATAATCCCAGCACTTGGGAGGCTGAGGCAGGATTGCTGCAAGTTTGAGACCAGCCTGGGTTACAAAAGTGAGCTCAAAGCCAGCCTGCACTGCACAGCGAGACTCTGTCTCAAAAGACCAAAAAAAAAAAAAAAAGTCAAAAGGCAATTTTGTATGCTAAGCCAGGGTTAAGACCAAAACTCAATTCTTGACTTTTTTCTTCAACTGTGTTGTTTTGTAATTTCTTAAAGCCAACAGTATAAGGAATGTATGTATTTATTTTCAAGGATAGAAGAGAAGGTAAAGTATATTAAACCTCACTGCTACTCAAAAGCTACCAGTAACAGGAAAAGGTAAGAGTAAGTGAAGCAGATTTGGAGATGTCAGTCAAAAGCACAAATTCTGGTGCATGCTGGCCAAAAAGAAAGGAAAGAGTAAATGCCTATGGGCTACAGCACAGCACGGGGACTTGATTACCGTTGGTGCTAGTGAGCACCAGATAACTGCACTTTAATAAGGCTCAACTCTAAGGTGCTACTGAGCTACGTGTGCCGGCCAAGGCACATCTGGCCAGCTACCTACTTTTGTCAGTAAAGCTTTACTGAAACTCAGTCACTCTCATTCTTTTATATAATGTATGCTGCTGCTTGTACTAGAAAGGCAGGGTTCAGAGGCTGTAGTAACAGCACCTAAAACAATTTGTCTGCTGAATTCACCTATGTTAAACATGTGAAACACCAAAAATTAATGGTATCACCTGAATTTATCTAAGAGTTTAAAAATGACATGATGCATTAGTTGCTTATACTGTCAGTTTCAGATGCAAATCTCTAGGATAGAAGTGTATCTCAGTGGTACAGCAAGTGCCTACCATGCACAAGGCCCCGTGTTCCATCCCCAGTACTGAAAAAAAAAAAAAAAATTACTTTCTTTCCTCAACTCTAAAATTGAAATACACTCAAGTCTACCTCCTCAGACTGTTGTGAGAGTTAAATGAGATAGGATAAAGTGTGATTAAATGAACTAGAATAAAGAACTGAAAAACACTATAAACACCATTACTAAATATTATCGTAATGAAGCTAGGTACATGTGGTTTGGTGAAAAATTCCCAATAGCATCTAAAATATGCCATAACTCTAAATAAATGATGATACAATCATACAAGGGAATATTTTCCAGCTGTGAAATAAGAATGAAGACACTTAATTACCGATATGGAAAAACCCAAGACAGACAAGGGGAAGAAACCAAACTATGTAACAGTGTATGTACCATCTGCCTTAAATTATAAAGGGAAGTAAATCAAAATAATATATTTGTAATTTCCTATATATGCCTTAGAAAACTAGCACAACATGAAGCTACGAGCTGGGGTTAGGAGGAAATATAGGCAAGGTGAACCAGAGCAGGACAGACCTTTTACTATACAGTATCTTATTTTTTTAAATTTTTGAACCATGTGACTATATTATTTATGACGGAATTAAATATGAAATAATGAATCTCCAGGAAGAAAACATGTCCTTCTGGGATTTAGGAATAACCTTGTCAACAATGAAGAATCCGTTTCACTCTAAAAACTAATATGCCCTTAATACTGATCACCACTTTAAAAGCCTAAAAGTTAAAGATGAGAGAAAAAAAAAGGAGCCCCAGCTAAATGTCACACAGCTTGGGGGTGGAGGGGGAATTATGCTCTGAACATGAGATGAGATCCAATGTGCTCCAAAGATAAAAGACACATGGCAAAAGCACAGGAGCCTAGAATAACTCCAGAAAATGAGAATGGAAACACAACATATAATTTAAAGTAATGACTAGTGAAATTAACATGTTAAGAGTACAAATAGAAATTTGACAGTTTCATCTCCACATCTCCTGAAACACTGTCAAAGACTTTTCTTAGGCTCTTTTTCCTAATCAAGGAAAACAAAATATTGCCTTGTATTTGGGGTGTGTGTGTGTCTTTTTGACAAAAAAAACGACCACAGGGTCTCACTATGCAGTCCAGACTGGCCTTGAGCTCTCTTTGTAGCCCAGGCTGGTTTTGAATTTGCAACAATCCTTCTGCCTCAACCTCCCGAGTGCAGGGATTACAGAAGTGCGCCAACCACACCTGACTTGTATTTGGGTTTATTTGTTTGTTTGTTTATTTATTTATGTCTTTTTGAGACAGGGTCTCACTATGCAGTTCAGGCTGGCCTTGAGCTCACACCAATCCTCCTGCCTCAGCCTCCCAAGTGTATTTGGGTTTATACTTTATAGTTTTTATTAGGAACCCAACAAAACAAGTATAATGAAATAAGTCAAAAATTTCCACTCCAATTCCCTGCTCCTTTTCAGTGCACAAGTGCATGTGCACACACGCGCGCGCGCACACACACACACACACACAGATATTTATACTGTACCTATAATCTATAACTTTCTTTTCTCACTGAGCAAAGCCTTAATCTTTCCAGCACATATATAAAGACCTACTTTTCCTTTACTAGTTACACAGTAATTTCTAACATGGATGTGTCCTAATTTATTCAATCATTACCTTTTGCTAGGCTACTTCCAATTTTTTGCTATTTTAAACCACAGTGCTGAGTATTCTTGTACATACATCTTTATGTTTCTGTAGATAAATAATGTGCAGATATAGAACTAAGCAAACTGGGTAAGACTTTTCAGGAAAACTTACCTTCACAATTTGTCTCAAAAAATTACTTGAGATAGAAGAATTATTGGCTGGGGAGATAACACAGCAGTATAAGCACCTGCCTGGTAAGCACAGGTAGCTGGGGTCAATCCCTGGTACTGCATGCTGTGCTGGTTCTGAAACTGGGTGTGGTAGCACATGCCTGTAATCCCAGCACTAGGGAGACTGAAACAGGAGGATCACTACATGTCCAAGCTTCGTAGTGAGATCCTGTACTAAATATATAAACAAAAAAAAAAAGACTTAAAAAATTTAACTGAACTTCAGATAGAAGAACTGTATTTTTGGGGCTTGGGAGATAGCTTCGTGGCACAAGTGCCTGCCTAGCAAGTGCAAGATCATAAACTCAAACCCCCCTGCAAAGAAGAATTACTTCCATTTTTAATGAACGAAATCAACTAACGAACAATGGAATAAAATACTGACAGTTAAAATGCAATAGATGGATTTACTTGTAAAAAATATAAAGCTTGAAAAATTCACATAAAACTTAAGTATAAAGAATGGGGGGAAGGGATATAGCTCAGTAGAATAAGCACTTGCCTAGCAAACACAAAGACCTGAATTTAATCCCTAGTTCTTTTTTTTTTTT
>PVKN010029659.1:0-12938 GCA_004027915.1 Capromys pilorides
AGAGAGAAAGGATTTGCCTTAGGTCAGAGGGTCTAACCTCTCATTTAGTGGAAACATACATCCTCACCTATCTTGTCAAGATCAAACAAGTCAATATCCAGATTATCTGATGGACCATGTTCAGGTCCAGCCTGCCACCTACTTTGATAAATGTTTATTAGAACACACTCATTTATATACTAACTGCAGTGGGATGTTGTTGTTGTTGTTGAGACAGGCTGGTCGCCACCTGTGTAGCCCAAGCTGGCCTCCAACTCAAGGCAGTGCTCCTGTTCCAGGAGTGCTGGGGTGACAGGCATGAGCCACCATCTTTACAGCCTTTGTTTTCATACAAGGCTAGTGTTTAAGTGAGATCATAAAAATAGTTCCTGTCTGGTCCTATACAAGAAGAACATGCACATCCCATCCTTAACATGCTGGGGATTCTTTATTTTTTTGTCTTTTTGAGACAGGGTCCATGCAGTTCAGGTTGGTCTTGAACTCACTTCACTGCCCAGGCTAGCCCTGAACTCACAGCAATGTGCCAGAGTTGGCCTCCCAAGTGCTGGGATTGCAGGTGTGCACCACAGTCCATGCCCTGACACTCAGGATTGGGCTTTTTTTTTTCCCCTATCTTTTTGAGACAGGGTCTTGTTATGTACTTCAGGCTGGCCTTGAACTCACTTTTGTAGCCCAGGCTGGTCTCGAACTCTCACTGATCCTCCTGCCTCAGCCTCCCACGTGCTAGGATTACAGGTATGCGCCACCACGCCCGACTAGGTTTTCTTGTTAGAATGGATACACTCCAGCTTCCTATTCCTGGCCATGACAGACAATGCCATCCCTGCACACTGACACTGGGTAACCGGAAAAAGGCACGGGACCCTACTTTGTCACATTACAATCAAAGCATCTAGCAAATGAATACAATGAAATTTTAAACAGAAGATTTTACCTATTTCTCGGTCAGCTTCCAGCATCGATTTCTTCTCAGTTACACATTGTATCCAGTCTTTCCTTGAACTTTTTATTCCTGAAACTAAATATTCATTTTCAGATCGCCAGTTATTGCAGTTTACTTTACAATGCAGAGAAGGCACAGAAGGCATGAGACCCTGTCTCCAAAAAAAGGCATAGACGCCTAAAACAGATTGTGTCCATGGCTAACTACCAAGTTAGCTAAGGAAAATTACTTTATAGGTACTTGAATCCAAATGAGAAATACAATTTGTAATGCCCATAACCCTAAACCTAAAACAACTGGGGCTGGGGAAGATAGCTCAGTGGCACAAGTGCTTGTCTGGCAAGTGCAAGGTTCTGAGTTCAATCCCCAGCCCTGCCAAAAATAAAAAATAAAATTAAAAGATAACAATCACCCCATTTTCCTCTTTGCTCCTCCAGTGCTTATTTTGCTAGCAGCCAGTGACACCCTAGCTTCTGAATTGTCACTGACCCTAGTGGACAGCATAGCTTCTTTCCTCAGAAGGGTGCAGGTTGGTTTAGTGACCACACAGGTGGCATCTGTTTTCAGGGTGAAAATGGCTTGACCCATCATTACTGGGCTTCATTAGTCATTCCTCTCCTCCAAACATTTAGAACACAATTGCAAACATACAGGGCTCTGTCCATTGTAATGGGCCATTACAAGTTCAAAGCCAAAGTTAACTCACAATTTGCAGCACATACCCAGACCTGATTTGAGAAACTCTTGTCATCACGCCTGATTCACTATCATTCACCACAAGGGGTGGTCACTGTGTAACACTGCCACATGGAACACCAATTTGATGAGGAAAACAAGTGGTGAGGTGGCACATAAAGAGATCCGCCTGGTCACTGGGGACCCACAGCTCGCAGGCCAGCCTGCATCTCCGCTTAAGCACGCACGCAACCAAGAAAATCATACTGGACCTTGCACAGAGACCTGCTCCTCGGGATGAACTTTGGCATCAGACTTGTCCTTGACAGAGCTGCCATTCTGTAACAGTACATCCGGGCACAATTTAAACTCTAGCAAGCCTGGTTTCACAGCAGAGCTCTGCCCCGGGGAAGAGACTTTGGGCTTGTGTTCCTGGCTCCTCTCATCTTTGCCAAGCTTCCAGGAGCTGGTCAACGTGCTGAGACAGATTCGCTCACGCTCCGCGCACCGAAAGCTCACCCGGTTCAGGTACGATTTCCTCTGCTCCTTCACGTGGGGAGGCATCTCGCTGCCCATCCTGCTTAAGGTTTTGGTCAGCTGTTTCTCATCAAGTCTTCCTTCCACATGTGAGGAGAGGCTGCATGCCTTAGATGCCTCAGAAAGCTGGGCTTTAAGGTTTTTACCAAGGTTTGTACAAGGTTTGGAGGTCTCTACGCTGCCACTACCTTTATCATTCAATCGTTTGTAACTCTCTGCCTGTGCATGAGGTCTTATAGAGCCCGAGGATATGGAATTGCCGGAGACATTATTTTCCAAATGCACTTTCTTGGGTGAGTGAGATACTGCTGTGTTCTGCTTCTTCCTCTGGAAGTATTCCTGCACAGTTATCACTTTCTTAAGGTTGCTAGAACTGTCCTTAGCATCTGAGGCCTGTATCTGTGACGTTGGCTGTTCACTAACAGTGGCCCTCTGCCTTGCATCCTTGGCATCCCAGGCAGCCTGCATTTGGGGTGCTGTCTTGTCTCTAGCCGTGGCTCTCTCCCTTGTATCCTTGGCATCTATGGACTGCACCTGTGATGCCGTCTTGTCTCTAACTGTGGCCCTCTCCCTTGTATCCTTGGCATCTAAGGGTTGCACCTGGGATGCCGTCTTATCTTTAACCACAGCTCGTTCCCTTGTATTCTTGGCATCTAAGGACTGCGTCTGCGACGCCATCTTATGTCTAACTGTAGCTCTCTCCCTTGTGTCTTTACAGTCTGGGGCCTGGGACGCCGCCTGTTCTTTAACGCTTGCTCTCTCCCGTGTGTGCTTGACATCTAAGGATGGCATCTGTGGTGACAGCCTGTCTCTTGCTGCAGTTCTTTGTCTTGTATCTGCGTTATCCAAGGACTGCACCTGCGGTGCCACCTTGTCTCTAACTGTGGGTCTCTCTCTCGGGTCCTTGAAGTCCGAGGCCTGCGCCTGTGAAGCTACCCGCTCTGTAACGCTGGCTCTTTCCCTTGGGTCCTTGGCATCCACGGATGGCACCTGTGGCGCAGTCTTGTCTCTCACCATGGATCTTTCCCTTGTGTGCCTGAAGTCAGAGGACTTTGCATTCAGTGTTGAATCTTCTTTAACAATAGCTCTCTCATGCGGGTCTGGTACAGTACATGATTTGGGTGTCGGTCCCACACTCTTATTCTGTTCTCGGTTATTATATCTCTTCCTTTTTATCTCCAAACTTGGCTTTTCCCCCTGTTCTAACTTCCTTTTTTCCACATGTCCTTCTTGGGGACTGCCTTCTTTCAATTTTAATTTTTTCTTTTCTGGAGATAAGGAGCCATTCTTCCTATATGAATTTGGGGAAAGATTCACTCTGGGGTTTGATGAGGGTGAGCTTTGCGCTGTGGGTTTCTTCTGGGGACCTTCCTGAGGAGCTTGGTAAGAAAGCTTTTTATTGCTGGACTGGAAATTTACTGCATGAAATTTCCATTTCCCTCCTTTGCTCCTCTCTGAGGGCTCCAGCTCGTCACCCTTAGACGACAGCTGGCCAGTTTTCTCCTGCCCCCTGTTTACCGAGGCTCCCTGTTTTACTTCAGCTGCATCTTTTTTATCACTACTTTTATACTTGGGAGGAAGCGGACCCGATAGCTCTGGTCTCCTCCTTGGGGCACTGTCCTTCTTGGTTTTAGATGCATCTTTTACTTCACTGCCTTGTATTTTAGGTAACTGTCTTTTCTCAGCTGTAGCAGCAGCCAGGGGAATCCTGGGATTAGGAGAAACACCATCAAGTTTAACAATAGCGACATCTGCATTAGAGGTTTGCCGTCCTTGTTCACAAGTGCTGGATTCCAACGGAGCCTGCGGGGCTTCCCTCTTAGCTGCCACCTCCACATTACACCGACACTTGGGGACCCCTTCGTAGATCATTGCAAGCCAGCCCAGCGCACAGCAATGGATTTGGTCTGTATTCTCTTCAAAACCTGGACTCTCTCCTCCTGTGGGTGTCTGTGGGTCACACTGGCTCCCAACTTCCGCCACATGCTTCTCTTTCTGAGGTTCTGCAGGCTTCTTTTCCTTAGGGGATGGCAGTACATCTGTATCCTGAGGTTCATCTTGTTCAGGAAACAGTTCTTTCATTTGTTCTGAGCTTAGTATTGTAATTTTTATTTGGTCTGTGGGTCCCTGGGCATCAAAGCTGACTTTATCCTCTGGCTGATCTTTTGAGACCTGGTCAGTCTTCTTCTGTCCCCCAAAGCTCTCGTATGGGTTTAGACCTTCGATGCCATAAGGGAACTCCTCCAGAAGTTCAGACAGCTGGTCTCGCAGGTAGAAGGCAGCACAGTCATCACGATGCTCACTGGCTGCAGGGGACTGGGTGGGTTCATCACCAGAGGTGTCCACGTTCTCTGAGTTAGTATCTGGCCCAGCAGCTGGACAGCAAAGTGTGCCCCGGGGTGGGCCCACATTCTTGGGGGGCCTCTCTGGGTTGCTGCCCAGTGGGATCCTCAGCTCCACAGGCTTACCGGAGGAGCAGCCTGAGCGCTCCTCGGGTTCGTTCTTCCTCTCCACAGCTACTGCACTCAGGAAGTCCGTGCACTGCATGCATTTTTCACCTTTACTCTCAGCACCTTGCTCCACTTGTTTCTTGTGGTGTCTACTGTGACACACTTGCTGACTGGGGACATCAAGTTTTGGTGGCTCCACTCTTTTCAAAGGGGAAGAATGGAACATCTCTGCAATCTTGGAATTGTAAGACTTGTCCCCTTCAACAAGAGAGCAGACGTTGTCAATCTGCACTAAATCGCTGTTTATAAGACGACCATCGCTTGCTTTCGACCAGGTCTGCAAACCTTTCGGGGGACAGTCCTGTGGGGGATGTGCCCCGGGCGCGTCTTGTGCATTACCATTAGGTGGCTCAGGCTGCTTTTCCTTCTGAATCAAAGGGAAAACGCTGGCTGAGGCTGGGTTTACCATCGCGGTGACATCGCCACTCAAGGCGGCCGTCGCCACTGCCTGTTCCTCCAGCTGATTCTGCAGGCTACAAATGCTGCCTTCTTTGATGACAGGATACACTGTTTCAGGCAGAGCTCCGGGTGTCATTTCACTGATGACATTTGAAAGAATCAAGGGTGACACAACAGCAATCTGGAGCTCCGACCCCTTCGTGACACTGGTGCACAGAGGCTCGGAATTTGGCACTAACACGGACAAAGCCACTTCTTGCGATGGGTCTGTGGTTTTGTTCTGAGGATTTTTCTCGACCGCGCAAGGATTCTGGACAGGGACTTCATGGGGCTTTGAAATTACAGCTGAGGCGCTTGTTACCGACTCCTGAGCCTGTTTTCCTCCTGCAGGTTCTGAAGCCTTTTCCTCTGTCATTTTTGAAGGCTTGTCTTTCCAAAGATTAAGACATGTTTTCACCAGTTCCATGGAACAATGACTTTTGGCAGATAACTCTTTGACTGAGAGCTCAGTCTGCTGAGCTGGTTCAGCTGACAGGCTATTAACTTGCCTACAAGCCGCTACCTTCAAAAGACGATTATTAATTTTAATTTTCCTTGCAAGTTCTGAAAACTTTTTTTTAATTTCTATTAACGATTTAATATCTCTTGCTAGCTTTTCTTTTGTAACAGCCGTATCCAGCCCTTGACTTGAGGTTGAATTGCAAGACTCCATCCTTTTCTCTTGACAGCTCTGTGGAAGAGGCTGCACACTATCTACAGACCTGGCGGGCTCACTAAAAGGCTGTTTGACGCTGGCATCACCTCTGGCGTCATAGACGCTTCCCAATGGGGTGACATGTTCATTAGTACCTTGCCACTGCTGCTGAAAGCCCTGAGGGAAGTCTTTCTTTGCTTCAGAAGAGGCAGTCTCCAGACTCTGAGGAATGTCCACGGACGGCTGTTTCATGATGCGCTGTGCATTCGGCAGGGGCTGGATTCTGTATCTGTAGTAGTGAGGAGGGAGCCTTGTGCCAGTCTGCAGGGCATACTGGCAAGACAACGCTGCAGCCTGGGTAGTCTGGGCAGGGGCCGGGAGCTGGCTGTATGAGATCTGTGATGGCGCTGAGGGCATGAGCATGCCCTTAAGAATACTAGGATCTTGCACGAAGCCGTGTGCAGAGTAAGGCTGGTGCTGGTGCTTGGGCAGTGGCCGCTGGTCTGAAAACGTCAGCTCGTCTGATGCGTGCTGTGCTGGACAATCAATCTGTTGACTTGGTAACGGCTGCGGCAATCCTTGACTTCCCTGTAAAGTTCCAGGGACTCTTGCAGAATTTGGAGTCACCTGCAGTTGCACGGAGCAGCTGTCTGAGGCTGTACGTTGACTCTGCAGCACGTGTGAGTTCCCCGAGTTAGCGCCAAAGGGCGTCTGGGGAGACACCGCCGCCTCCACGTGAGAGGGCACAGAACCCATCAGCGAGGAGCTCAACCTTGGGTTCTGCACAACTCCTGAAGCCACCTGCGCGTTATGACTCGGCTGCGGGGGCCCTTTAGCATGCGCGTGGGCTGCTCTTTCCACTGAAGCCTGTGAGGCCACCACTGTCCTGCCAGGCAGGTTGGAAGCGGGAATCTGAGGAAGACTGCCAAAACCACTGGTGCTCGGCAACACCGAGTGCGAATTAGTGTGCGAGTTGCTGAGGTAGACAAAGCCTTCCTGGTTACCGGCAGGACAAGGGAAAGAACTTGGAGACGCGGTGGAAAACTGGCTCACTCCATAAGGCAGAGCAAAGGCAGGCTGGATGTTATGGTACGGTGGCGGCATCGGGGCCAGGGCCCTCTGTGGTTTTGTATTCCAACTCATAGCTGATCTGATACAGGAGCGGTGTAGCCGGAGTCTGCCCGTTCTGAATGTCAGTAATCTGCAAGATAAAGATCTTTTAGATACAAGTGTTGTCCAAAAAAGGCTGAAGTAATCTACATTCTAGGGGCCGGGGAGATAGCTCCGTGGCACAAATGCCTGCCTGCCAAGTGCAAGGTTGTGAGTTTGAACCCTGGTCCCACCAATAAATAAACAGATGAAGTAATCTACATTCTCATGAACAGTAGTCTGATATATCTAAAAAAGGGAAAACTCATAAGCAGGTGCCATTAAAAAAACCTTTTTTCTTTTTTTTTTTTTTGCGGGACCCAGGTTCAAACTCACAACCTCGCACCTGCCAGGCAGGCATTTGTGCTACGGAGCTATCTCCATGGCCCCAGAAAAACCTTTTATATTAAAAGTCACAAAGGAGCCGTGTTTCCCATACCTTTAGTTGGCTGAACTTTTTTTTAAAATGTACTTGGTACAGGGTCTCACTGTACAGCTTGGACTCGGTGATCCTCTTGTCTTCAGTCTCCCCAGCGATCTGTATCACCACCCAATCCCAGTGGCCACTCAGTACACCTGGGGGCGGGGCCAGCGAAGTATGTGGTACGGGGATCAAACTTTTCACAGGCCAAATGCTACATTTTTGTCTCCCTCTAGCAAAGCTACAGATACCACAAAAAAGTCCCGTCAGCCACAAACTGCTCCCAGTGGACCCTGCCTCTCCTGTCCGCAGGTGTCATGTGCCCTGTTGCTGGTGCAGGAAGCCTTTCACCACTGCTCTGCTCGGAGGGGAAGACTTCTGCAATCTGGTAATTGACTGTCGTCAACCATTCTGGAGAATGGCACCAGAAGACTTTAATGACTAAGCTACCTTGGATCCCAGAAGGGACTCTCCCACCCCTGCAAGGTGACAGCAGCCTGTGCAGGAGAAGAGCAGGGCACAGGTACCACCTCTGGATGGGCTACCAACCCCATCCCACCCCACCCACCCACCTGGCGCCGTGGGGGCATCCGGGCGCACTCTGCTGGCATCAGCCCCAACTCCCCGCTTGCCTCCCACCTTCTGTTAACCTCCTCTTAGTAGGACAGTGCCCCAAGTTGACTTAGAGTCGCAAGTCTTCAGAGCAGGGACTAACTTGTTCATTGTTACAAAATGATGGGGCGGGGGAGAGAGACATGTTTTAAGAACATCACAGAATTATAGCTAAATACCAGCCTATGACTACCACACCCAACAGCTGCACGGCACACAAGTACAGAGAAATCTGACCAATACTGAACCAGATCATGAAAGACCTCACATGAGAAAAAAAATCCCTCAAATTCTAAAGGATTAAAATAATTCAGAATAGTCAGCCATGGTTAATCTAGAAAGTTGCAGGAGAAAACTAGAAAATGGCAACTATTTGAAAAGCAAAAAAGCAATGCTTTTTGTTTTGGAGGCAGGGTTTCACTACACAGTTCAGGCTGCTCCCGGCCTCTACTCTCCCGGCTCAGCCTTCTAAGTGCTGGGATTACATGCATGCACTACAGTGAGTGGCAGCAACGCATTTCTAGTGATGTACTGTAGCTCTTGGCTAGCTACAGTGACATATACTTGCAATTTAAACATTTGAGAGTGTGAGGTAGGAAGATGGTTGCAAATTTGCGGCCAGCTTGGGCTACACAGTGAGTATAAGTCAGGCTGAAATACATAATAACCTGCTTAGGCAGAAGCAGGGTCCAGGGCTTGCCGCTGGCCCAGCACCAGGGCATGCTGAGATGGGGAAACAGGAAAATCACCACGAGTCTGATCTACGTAATGAGACCCTGCAGACCCTGTACTAAATACATTTAAAAAAAAAAAAAGACAGCCAGGCGCGGTGGCGCACGCCTGTAATCCCAGCACTTAGGAGGCAGGAGGTTTGGTGTGTTTGAGACAAGCCCTGGGCTACAAAAGTGAGCTCAAGGCCAGCATGAACTACATAGTGAGACCCTGTCTCAAAAAGACAAAAAAAATAATAATAATAATAATAATAATAATAATAATAATAATAATAATAATGGAGGTAAGAAACTAGCATTTTAAGAAGCTGAGAATAAAGAAAGCCCAGGGACAGTTGTAGTCTGTTACTTGGGGATTCCAGAAAGCTGGGATTCAAGGAGGCAGATAACAGCTTATCCTGATGGCCTCCTGACTATTGTCTCCTCCCTTGCTTGGGATGCTAATGGTTATCTCCTCCCCTCCCTGTAATCTTTTTATCTAAGGTTGTGTGAGCCTAGCATTAGACAAATAGTGAAAGTCGATAGAGATTATAGTCTTTCTTTACTGAAGTGATTATGCACGTGAGCACGTTCCTTGGCCCTAAATAAAACTGAGATGCTTCTGGAGCTCTGGGCTCACTTCGAGCGAGACAAGTCTCATCAAGTCTTCTTGTGGTTTCTTTCAGCACTGACTCGTACAACAAAAAAAAGGCAACTTTCAGTATTAAATCTAAAAACAATTTGATGGAGGGCCTAGATGTGATCTTTGGTAGCACCAAGATTAATAATAACATATTATGGTCAAAATGTACTCACTTTAGAAATGTGAGAAGTTATTCTATTAACAAAAAATTACATTCACTTTCAGACCCAAGACAAAAAATTTTCATATAAAAATTGAACAAACACTTGCTAAAAACTGTACTAAGTTTCTTTTTTTTATTATTATGGCCGGCTCAGCCTGCCCTGGGAATGTGGCTGGCACAGCATGTGGTCCCTGCAATTGCTTTAGACTGCTGAGCTATCTCCCCAGCCCCCTAAAAGTTTTTTTTTATTTTTCTTTGTATTTTTTTGGAAGGGTCGGTCTTCAGGTCTCACTACATAGATCTGCCTGTGTTCAGCCTCCCATAGAGATGGGATTACAGCCATGTGCCACCATGCCATCTCAGTCACCTTCTCAGTGCACCTAGGGGGTGGGACCAGCACAAACCGCTCACTTTGTCTGCCTAAGCAGGGGCTTTCATCTGCTAAACTATTTGGCCAGCTATTAGAAGTTTCATTTTAGTTCTGATGCTGGGAATCAAACTCGGGGTCTCCTGCATCCAAGGCCAGGGTTCTGCTGTTTGTTCCTCTTGATGAGAGCTGTGTAGCAGCTTCTGACCAAAGACACCAACATCGGCCCTGCTGCTGTCATTGTTCCGAAGATTCCAGCTGGTGTAAGAAAAGGAAACCAAAACCACAAAGTCTAAGGACAGGAGAGGAGACCGTACAGATTACCCAAGCTAAAAACCCTGAACGGGCCAGCGGGATTAAATCTGTGGTCTAAAGCAGGCGCTAGTTTAGGCAGCCACAGGGACCGCAATTCCATCCCCAGCACCACCTCCTGCACCAGCACCACCTCCAGGGCGGGCTGAGCTGGCCATAATATATGTAAAAAACAAGATCCCTGAAAATAAGGCCCACAGCCAGGTGTGCAGCTGTCTGGTCTTATCCTCATCTTTACCTTTTCTTATCCTTGAGACAGAACACACAACAGCCAACATTAAAGGAAGAAAGGTCCTTTACTGTAGGTCAGTGTGCAGAGGCTTCAGCCCAAACGCGGCGACCCCACACCAGGGCAGCTTCACAGACACAGTTCTGGCAGGCGCAAGGCAGCAAGATGAAGCCACCAAGGGCAGCCGGATCCTTTATATCCACACAGGCTGCCCCACCCACACCCAGGCGGGCCTCCCTCAGTCACACCCAGAACCACGCCTAGCCAATCCCCGGGCTCACACAAGTGCTCCACACCCAGGATGATCTCAGCACCACACCCACCCTGAGGCCTAGGGGGAAACTCAGACACAGCCAGTAACACAGCCTCAGATCCAGAGGCGAAGCTCCTGATAACTTTGTGAATAAAGTTTCTTCCCACTTTTTGTTTTCTAACACTTGCTCTTTCATCTGATTCCTGACAAAGAGCTGAATGGGGGGAGGCACCCTACTTGTGGGCCACGTGGATGGGAGAATCCCACCCTGTGAACTGACTGAACCCAGCTTGATGGGAGGTTTGGTGGTCCAGCACACAATAAATGAAGTAACTCATGAAGGCTGGTGAGACAGCTCAGTGAACTAAGCGCCTGCTTAGGCAAGCACAGGGACCAGGGTTTGATCCCTGGTACTACTACAGGCTGTGTCGACCCACTCCTGGGCACACTGAGCCAGGCACCGAGACTGGGTGTGGTGGCACACGCACGTAATTCCAGCACTGAGGAGGCTCAAAACAAGAGGATCACTACGAGCGAGCGAGCTGCCTAGTGAGAACCTATACCAAATACAGCAAAAAAAAACTCTCCAAAAGGTGACTAAAGGCCATAGGCCAGTAACTTTTGGATACAATGTGTCTTTTAGCATTGGAGAGTCTGCCTCTGCCTTTAGTAATCCCAGCACATGGGAGGGTGAGGAAGGACGAGCTCCAGGCCAGCTTAACTAAATAAACGGCAACACTCTATCTCAAAAGGATAGACACAAAAGAGAGAATATTCCCTGTACCAGAGACTGCCTCAGCAGGAAACGCCAGGAACCTTCCTTACAGCCTCTTTCTACAATCATAATTTTTTTTTCCAGTACTAGGGATTGAATTCTGGACCTTGCACTTGCCAGGCAGATGTGTATGCTGAAGAGCTGAGAAAAAAAAAAAAAAAAAAAAAAATGACAAACAAAACAAAAAGAATTTCAAGGGTCTGGGGAGATAGTTTAGCAGAAAAAGTGCTTGCCTGGCAAACACAAGGACCAGAGTCCAATCCTTGGTTGGGGGGCAGGGAGCATTTCAAAACAAGATAACAGTAAATTGTTATGGTTTGTGTCTAGTTGGCCCCTAAAGCCTCATGCAGTCATGAGGTGGGGACTTCTAGAGTTTGGATTAACTCATGATCCACTGGGATTACGGATGATCCAAGGCTGGGATTACGGGTGTGTGCACTTCCTCCAGCCCGGGGCAGAGCCTGAATGCAATTTAAGGGAGACCAGACCTCCTCTCTGTTGCCACTGCTGCCGCTGCTCCTTCATTTTTCTCTTCTGCTCTTTCCCAGCCATGACAGATTGCCCTCTGCCTTGGAGCCAGCCCAGTATGGACAGAATCTCCAGTAACTGTGAGTTGTATAAACCTTTCCTTCCTTCACTTTGGCTGTCAGTTAACTGTCCCAGCAATGAGAGAAGAGTAACTGAGACAGGAATTAACGTCGGCTGTTATAGTGCACTTTGTTGTCTTCCAAGCAGTTATTCAGGCCCACCTGCTGCCTCCTGCCTGCACCAGGCGATGAGCATCTTGTAGACCCTCAACTGCCCCCCTTATCTCCTCTGAGTTGTGTTTTTTTTTTTTTTTGATCTTTTTGAGACAGGGTCTCACTATGAGCAGTTCAGACTGACCTTGAGCTCACTTTTGTAGCCCAGCCTGGTCTCGAACTCGCACCAATCCTCCTGCCTCAGCCTCCCAAGTGCTGGGATTACAGGCGTGCACCACCACAGCCAGCCCCTCCGAGTTCTAAACTTCATTCTTCTCAAAAAAACATTAGGGATTCCTCACTGCTGCTCCACACGCCAAGCCACCAAGCACTCGTGTGACGAATACATTCTGCAAAGCCTCTCTCTCCACTCTGATCTGCAGAAACTTAATTCTAACCAGCACTCAAGGGGGCGGGGCCTGGCTGTACCCAATGCATGTTGAGGTGTGGCTACTGCCTGGAGAACTGCAAATTTCTGCCCTTCCCCACTTTGAGATAGGCTGGCTCAAGTGAAAGTGATTTGTCTCCAAGGTCAGCCGCGGCTGCCGCCTGCACACTGCACCTGAGCTCACTGGATTCTGACTTGCTCACTTTTTAAATAACTGCACTAACCTTAAACCAACAAATATTACCCACCAGCAGTAAGAATGGTTGACATAAACTCCAACAGCACTCAGACATTCTTTTATACCATAAACCCAAGTTAAAACCACAGCAATAAATTAGATTTTAAACTGCTCAAAGATAGTCGGTGGCACATGCCCATAACCCCAGCATTTGGAAAGCTGAGGCAGGAGAAACACTAA
>PVKN010029660.1:0-12954 GCA_004027915.1 Capromys pilorides
TGCTTTGATCTTTATGATTTCCTCCCTTGTACAAGCTTTGGGCTTGACTTTGCTCTTCCTTTTCTAGAAGGTTGAGGTTCAACATTAGGTTGTTCATTTGAGCTCATGCTGTTTTGCTGATGTGAATATTGAGTGCTATAAATTTCCCTCCTAGGCCTGCTTTCATTGTGTTGCATAAATTCCAGTATGTTGTACTGACATTATTGTTTAATTGTAGAAACTCTCTAACTTCTTCTTTAGTTTTATCTATGACCAAAGTTTCTGTGATAAAAACAGCATGATACTAGCAAAATAAATAAATAAATGAATAAATAAATAAACAAACCTGAGGATCAGTGGAGCAGATTAGAAGACACAGAAACAGATTCAGGCATACTCAGCCACCTTATCTTTGACAAAAAGGCCAAACATGTTCACTGAAAGAAAGATAGCCTCTTTAATAAATGGTTCTTGGAAAACTGGGTTTCCACATGCCAACAACTAAAACTAGCCCACGTCTTTCACCATGCATTAATTAACATCTAAGTGGACCAAAGACATAAATATTAACAGAGAAACAGTAAGCCAGCTGGATGACAGATTAGGGTAGAACTCTTGAAGGTATAGGCCAATGCAAAGATTTTTGAACAAAACCCTAATCACACAGGATCTATCACAAAGAGGCAGCAACGGGATCTCATCTTAATAAAAAGCTTTTATGCAGCACAAGAAATCACCAGAGTGAAAAGACAACCACAGTATGCCAGCTGTTCCTCAGACCAAGGACTAGGATCTAGAATTCTTAAAAATCTCAAAGAAGTCAAACTCCTCAAATTTATTTATTTATTTTATTTTTATATTTTAGGGAGGGGTCTACAGGGTGCTCAGGATCTCACTACTAGATCAGACTCCTAGTGATCCGCCTGTTTGCAGCCTCCCCAGAGAAGGGATTACAGGTGTGGACCACCATGCCCAGTCTCAATTGCTGTCTCAGCATGCCCCTGGGGTGGGCCGGCATGGCAGGCCAGGAAATACAATCCCTGGCCCCTGTACCTGCTTGCAGGTGCTTTAATCTGCTGACATATTTGGCCAACCCAAACTCCTCAAACTTAAAGACCCAACTGAAAAAATGGGTGTCTGAAATAGAAACTTCTCAGATGAAAAAATAGAAATGGCAAATAAGTACATGAAAAAATGTTCAACGTCACTTGTCATTAGAGAGATGTGAACTAAAGTAACACTGAGATCCCATCACTCTCTAGAAGGAATGGCTAATTTCAGGAATTCAGCCAATAACAATTCCTGTAGGGAAAAAGGGAGCTGATTTCCCTACTGCTGGGAGTGTAGATTGGCACAACCAGTGTGGAAATAAGCATGGAGATTCCTCAAGAAATGAAGACTAGAGGCTCCATTTGAACCAGCTAGTGTCCTTCCTGGCATCTTCCTAAAAGAGACAAGAGCACCGGGCCACAGCAGTGCATGCACTGCCAAGTCCACGGTGGCACAGGTTGCAGGGGCTCAGTCTTGGAAGCAGCCCCAAGCCACCAACTGATGAATGGAAAAAGGCTTCTTTATACAATGGAGTACTACTCTGTCATAGCAAAGTGTAAAGTTGGATGCACACTGAGGCCAGCCTCTTGAAGATGTAGGTGTAGGCAAAACTGTAAAAATCAGTACACATGTCCGGATAACATATGGCTTCTCTGGTGTCAGAAACCAGAAGTATATATAAGGATCAAAATGTATAATGGATTCTGCAAAGTGGGAAGAAAATGTTCAGATGAGAAGCGGAATGGGGTGGGGGGAGAAGGGACAAGAAAGAAAGAACAGAAGGATAAGCTCGGTTGCATATATTCATGGTGTACAAATGCTGTTTGAGATATGCATCCCCTGTGGAATGCTTTGATCAAGCCATTTATCACATGTGTCACGTCATGTCTTTTTTGTGCATATGCGGTTACTGGAGGTTGAACGCTGGGCCTTCGTCCTGGGTGGCATGCCCAAACTTTATTATTATGTCTTTATTTTGAGGCAGGATCTTGCTGAGGCAATAAGTTTCCTAGAGCGTGCCATAGCGATTCTTTTTTTTTTTTTTTTTGTGGAGACAGGGATTGAACTCAGGTCCTTGCACCTGCCAGGCAAGTGCTTATTCTACTGAGCTATCTTCCCAGCCCCACCACAGTGATTCTTACCCTAGCCCCACAGGCACACAGCTAAGAGGCATCCCGCCAGGCAACAGCTGGCACTGCAGTGAGCGCTGCTCTGTTAGAAATAACGGCAGAGACGCAAAGGTCATGGAGAGGAGGATTTCACTCTTGAAGATCTTAAGCCTTGGCACTTGCACACCTCTGCCTGCTCACAGCCCTGACCGAGGCTCTGCTCCGTGGCCAGCTCCAGGGGTAGCCAGGCAGCGATGCCACATGGGTGTCTGCAGAGGTGGGGGCACATGAAGAAGCCAGCGTGGAAATAAGAAAGAAGGGCAAAGCTGCCTGAACCAAGGGCCGGGCAGGCGCTAGGCTCTGTCTCCGCTTCCCCATGGCTATTCCTGCCACTGCTTTTCTTTTCTGTGGCTCTGCTGCTGACAGGGAAGAAGGAACGAGGCTGAGAAAGTCCCAGTGTGGCCCCTGTTTCCTGTGTGTCCACCCAGGCATCTGTTCAACGAGAATTTTTGCTGTTGATTCAGGGGCACGCGATGGTTACTTTTCCAACTCTGGGGCTTTGATGGCCCTTCCCCTGTGTGCTCCAGGGGACCCAACATGGCAAGAACTAGTTCTTTGCGCTTTAATGACTTTGTTCCCTGCCCTACACGGCTCCTAACAGTGCAGTCCTGAGCCCTGCGACAATTGCACTAGTGAGTGTGACGGGTGCTGGCAGCCTTTCCTCTCTGTGCCTCCCTAACTCGCACCCTAAGCAGCACAGTCAGGCAGAGCAGAGTGGATTCCTCTTTGGAGTGAGGGCGCTTGTGTCACTGGATGTCATTGTAAGTGTTGGTGCTTGACTTTCATTTTTGAGACCATTCTAGGTTCTGATGAAGGCGCAGCTGTGAAATCGAAGTGCTCACCATTGTCTTCAGCTTCTATCTAGTTGTGCTTTTCTCTGCAGGGCTCCAGTGTGAACCAGGCTGAGTGGGGTCCCCGGCTTACGATGCCCAAGTGTAGCCTTCCTGGGGTCCTGCATGGGACCTCGATGTTTCTGTTTTGGTGATTTTAGGGTTTGAATTGAGAGCTTTCACACTGAGCTATATATCCAGCCCTTTGCAGAAGTTTTATTTCCAGAGATGGGACCTCACTAAAGTGCTAAATTGGCTTAGGCTGGGTTCAAATTTGCAATCCTCCTGCCTCAGCTTCCAAGAGTACTGGCATGATGGATGTGAGTCACCTCACCTGGCTGGTATCTTTATTCAACTCAGATTTGAAAAAGAAAGGAAATAAAAATGCCTAATCTAAGAGGAGACATGATGAGCTCCTCTAAGTATCAGTGTCGGTGCGACACAGCCCATGGTGCTATGAACAACTGCAAGCCTAGGTCTGTGGGAGGAGCCCCCGCCGGTCCTGGGAGGCTCTGTGTCCATGCCCCTTGAGGATCAGTCGTTTGCAGCCTGAGCACTCTGTGCAGCGGTCTTAGTCAGTGACACTCCGAGTTGGAGCACTGACTCGGAGCCATCTCACATTCGCCTGCCATTTCCACAGGAAGGACTCTGAAAAGTGCCAGGAGCCAGGCATGGCAGTGCAGGCCTGTGACCCCAGCACCCCGGAAGGCTGAGGCAGCAGGACCATGAGTGTGCATCTAGCCTGAGAAACTTACTGATAATATCCTTTCTGAAAAAATTTTGTAAAAGATTTGAGATGTACCTCAATGCAGCAGCCCTAGGCTTGAGCCCCAGTACTCTCCCCCGACACAGACACACACACACACACACACACACACACACACACACACGCATGCACTAGCATGGAGGCTGCTCACCCGCACCATATCTAATCCTTATGGGGGCAGGAGGTCTCCTGGCTCATGGAAGAGTGGCTCGATTGTCTTTTTTTCTCTCCTCTCCTTTCTTGCTTCCTTCTTATATTTCTTTCTTTCTCTCTTTCTTTCTCTCTTTCTTTCTCTCTCTCTTTCTTTCTTTCTTTCTTTCTTTCTTTCTTTCTTTCTTTCTTTCTTTCTTTCTTCTTCCTTTCTCTCTCTTTCTCTTTTCATCTCTTTTTTTTTTTATGAAGGAGTGCATATGTATTTTTAATCTGAGAGTTTCTCTTGCTTCTGTCTAGACACTTCAGAGAGAAAAACAAATTAAGGTCACCAGTAAATTTCTGTTCTAAAATAGGAGGAGACGACACTAGCTTGCTTGCGAAGACCTCAGCTGTCATGTGCCTGAGCCCGTCCTCTCATCAGCCGCTGCAGATCCTCTGCAGGACCAGAAATAGTGGCCGCACTCACATGCTGTTCTGCCCCAGCAGCTGTGTGTGGCCACCTGCAGGAGCAGTTCTTAGTTTCTCTTCCCTATTTGATGCCAGTCAAGGCAGCTTTGAGAAAAACACAGATTTTCATATTCCCATTCTCACGTGCAGAGCAAACTGAGAATGTTAAGGAATTCCTAGATTATTGAATAACAATTATTATTCAATTATTGAATAATTCCTAGATTGTTCAATCTAGGAATTGGAACTTGCCTCAGTGAGCTAGATAGTTCATGTCAACATTACTTCCCAGCTGAATCTGAGAAATGGCTTTATCCATCACGTCATTTTTTATATGTCTGTTATTAATTTTTTAAAATTATGCTTATTTAAGGTTTTATTGCACCATCTGTCCCATTGAGGATGTTACAGGGACAAGAGCTGAGCCACGTTATTGGTGGCCTGTAGGAAAGGAGACGACTTTGACTTCGAGATTTGGTGTCCTTTTCCCACTTATCCAACTTGCTGTTTTGTTTGTTAAAAAAAAAAAAAAAGCCAGTTGTGGCTGGTACCTCGGTGTGCCCCGAGGGACTTGGAGGAGGTGGCTGCACCTAGAGGGCGGTGCTGGATTAGAGATGTGATGCTTGGCTTGATTCAAGGTTGGATTCTGGGTTCAGGGCAGCCTCACCCTGGGATGATCACGGCCCATCACACCAGTAGCCTGGACAGGACATAAGGGACAGAAAGAGGTGGTGGCTTGTCGCTTGTGATTTGCTGCTTTGCTGCCGGCTGCCGGCTGCTGTCATGAGCTAGTTCCTTTTGGTCACCCCACCCTGCCCAGGAGCCAGCTGGCTATGGACTGAAACCTCTGTGAACCGTGGCTAAATGATCCTTTGCTCTTTTAACTTTGGGTGTTGGGTATTTTGTCTCAGGAACAAGAAAAGTAACTAAGACAAAGCCTATACTGGGCATTCTCATCAAGTCCACCAAAAGACACTAGCGTATGTGGGGACAGCAGGTGTCTTAGCACCCTAAATGTTCAGAGCAGCTAACTGTGAGTGGTTTGGGAGCATCTTGTACACCTAAGTGCATCAGATTTTCTATTTTAGGAGCAAAATGTTCTCAGTGTTTTGCTTGCCCTCTCAAAAATAGAATGAATCAACTTTCTAGCTCCTCCTTCAAATGGGAATTTAGAATAAACATATTAATTCAATGTAGTGTTGAACATTGTTGGAAAATCTGAAATATTTTTTGCTTAAGGAACGGACAATAATTTTTTCTTTGTTTTTGCAATACAGTTTGAATCTAGGGTCACTTTTCCACTGAGTTATGTCCTCAACATTTTTAAATTTGTTCTTTTATTTGAGACAGGGGCTCATTAAATTGCCTAGGCTGACCTCAGACTTGCAATTCTTCTGTCTCAGCCTCCCAAGTATTTGAGATCTCAGGGGTGTGCTGCCATGCCCAGCTGCGTTCTGGAGCTTTGGATAGGCGATGCATGTTGACTCACAGCTGCGGAGGCTGGGATGTCTAGTGTCAAAGTCATCAGAATACTAGTGTCCAGAAAGGGTCTTTGTTTTGTTATAGCATAGTGGATAGAGGGAGGGAGGAAAAGAGGGAGAGGGAGAGCAAGGGAGAGAGAGAACGAGGGGAGAGAGAGAGAGAGAGAGAGAGAGAGAGAGAGAGAGAGAGAGAGAAGGGCAGATGGCTGGCTTTTTGAAAGCCATGCATGTGCTGGCATATAGCACTTGAGAGGCTGAGGCGGGAAGATCTTCGGTTTGAGGCCAGTCTGAGCCACACAGCAGCAAAGTCTTGTCCAACAAGGAGGGCTGTACACAATGATCACATTCTTTAATGACTAGTGTTTGTTATGAGGACGATTCTTTCTGCATAGTTTTTGACCCACGGATAAAATAAACCCACCAGGAATTGGGAGGAGTCAAACAAAGATGGAAGGAAAGCGCACACGAGAGATGAGTGTCACTGAAACCCCGCGCAGTGGTCGAGTGTCACCATGTGTCCCCGCGGGCGCGGCTGCCGGCTGGCTCTCCGTTCTGGCACTGCCCCCGCTGCTGCTTGCCGTTGCAGGATTCGCCCTTCAGTGGAGTCAGTGTCCCTGTCGGTGCAGTGCGTTTACTTTAGGCTTTGCGTTTCATTAGCAGCTGAGAATAGGCAGGCAACTGGGTGGAGACTTCTGTTTGGAGCGAAAAAGTGGGAACATTTTATTTGATAGTTAAATAATACATTGCTATTGTGCTTGGGTTTTCAGGCCCCCCCCCTTTTTTTCCCATTACCGGGGTTCAAGCTCCAGGCAGGCGCTTCTGCCCTGAGCTGTCGGTCTCACTGGCCCGTGCTTGCTCTTCACCCTTCCCTTCTCTTAAATCTGTTCAGGGGAGAAAGAGGACTTTGTGTTCCACACAGGCGACTTCTGCGCATCGTGGCCATGAGAGTGTCTCGGAGGATGGCCCTTGCTTGCTCGCTGCACGGATGTTCTGTGGTTCCGAGGGCCTTTGCGCTTGTGCCAGAGGCTGCAGCGGCCGAGCTAAACCAATCAAGCAGGCAGCGTGGTCTCTCCTCCCCAGTTCACCTACTCACCTGTTGGGACTCAGGGTGTGGGCTGGGGTGGGGTTGCACACTGAGGCGCGGCTCTGCTTCCCGCAGCCCTGCGCTGGCAGCCCCGCTGCGGCCACCCCCGGGCTGTGGGCTCCGCCCGCATCTCCTGGGCCTCCCCGAGCCACACTAACACCCAGTGCAGCCTTGCTTTGCACTGAACTTGCGGAGAGACCCTGCCAGGGCCCCTCAGTGGGACAGACTCACAGAGAAGCTCTGGCGCCCAGGGTTCCCACAGGGAGGGCCCGACGCAGGAACTGTGACCCCGTGAGGCCTGGGCAGCAGCAATCTGGAGACGCGAAGTCATTTTACTGAAATGAGCAACATTATGGGCTTTGGGAAAAAGAATCTATTGCGCGCCTGCAGTCCCAGCTCCTCGGGACGCCGAGGCAGGAGGACTGCCAGTCTGAGGCCAGCTTCAGCAGCCCAGCCAAATCCTGCCTGAACATATGCCAGATCCCTAATTCAGGTTTTTAAAAAGAAAAATTGTGTGTAAGCCAAATGCGATGCAGTGGCAGGAGCGCGCGACCTTGGGCTCCTGTTCTGACGCCTGACGTCAGCTGGCACAGGCGACTCTCTGACCTCAGCTGCTCACCTGGATCCGACCTCAGGTCCTAGGTGGGTCCCATAGTGGGGCAGCTTTGGTGGCCTGGAGGTGTGGCAGGCACAGTGGAGTGGACAAACAGGCCAGCTCGGGCTCCAGGTTTCAGGATTATAGGATGGGGCGACCTCTTCCTTTTTCTTTCTTCCTTCCGGTTTAACCTATCACTGGACAAAAAGCACTTTAGGAAAATGTCAGCAGCATGAGCAGATTTATTAGACAAATCAAAGACTCTGTGGGGGAAAGCGTGCGGGGAGGTTGCGCACTGCACTGGTCTGTGGATCCGGTGCCCGCCTATCAGTCACCATTGGGCCGACTCAGAACTAAAGCACCTAGGTGCCCTTGGTGTTGAGAGGGGCAGCGCTGCACCCCGACAGGTGGGGTCTGCAGCGTGGGCATGCACAGGTCAAGCGCAGTGGGCTCCACTCACAGGTCTAAAGCGCAGCTACTGGGGGCTGGGCACAGGTTTATTGTACCTATAAGACTCTTGGGAATTTTTGGAGCTGAGAGTCCTGGGAAGGGAAAAAGGGCACCATGATCCGGAATCACTGATTATGTCCTGAAGCTGCCGTTTTTTTCAAAAGTATAATTTAAAATAACATCTTTGTCTCTTGGGTCCCTACCTTTATTTCTTCTATTCTACCTCAGACCCAGAGCCCTGAGCTCTCTGTGAAAGCTCTGCTGCTCAACCTCAACTCTAGTCTTGGGTTTAGTTTTCCTTTTGAGACAGGCTGTCCTCAAACGTGTAATCATCCTGTTCAGGCTCCGCGGTGGCCCGGATGACAGGTGTGCATGTGGGACAGGCAGGGGGACCTCTCAGTGGAGCTGTCTGATCTGACTGCCATTCGGGTGTGACAACCCTCGCTCCTGAATTTCCATTGTCTGGCAGTGCTGGACACACAAACAACAGTTAAGCCCAACTTTGCCGAAAAGTGCGCTCTGGTGCATGGAGGACAAATCAGATAGGCACAGGGTGCGCTGCCCGGAGGGTGTGCTCCGAATGCCGACCCCGAGCTCATCTCTCTTTACCAATGCCCTGTGAAAGCTGGGCATGGTGCTGTACGCCTGTGACTCTGGCAGGCTGAGTAGAAGTTCCCAAGTTGGGGCTCAGCTTAAACAACTTTAGTGTGAACCCTGCCTCAAAAATAAAAGAGTGAAAACAAGGGCTAGAAAGGTAGCTCAAAGTGGAGACTATTATCCCCAGTATGGAAAAATAAAATTCCTTTAAAAATTAAAAGCTGAAAAATATATCTTTTCGAGTTTCCCGTTTTCCTACTAGCTCAATGCAATAGCACTGTGAAGTCTGCTTTTCTTTCTGTCTGCTGAGACTAAGGAATCTGATGCTCATGAGGTCACGTGGCTTCCTCCCCCCACAGCCACAGGACTCGGTGGCCACAGAAGCCGGGCTTTGCCTTTGCCTTGCTCGGCGAGGCCAGGACGATTTCCTTGGGCACCCTGTGGCTTGTGATAGTGGATCTGCCAAGTGGGGAGGGCCCTTGGAGGCCACCACATGCAGCTGTCTTACTGTACAGAGAAAGGACTGCCAGGTCCCGGCCACTTCCCTCTGCCCCACGCTGTCGGTCGCAGCGATGTTGGCAGAACAGCCATTGAGTGGCCATTTGTCTTTGGTGCTTTAGCTCCTTTTGCACCTCCAGCTTCCTTCCTGTTAGATCCAGCTGGATTTTGTCTGGACTCTTGGGGTACTGGCCCTTGCTCAGTTTTGTTGCTGGGATCCACAGAATGCGAGTCCTTGAGCTGAGAATGACCCGGCTCTGCAGCGGCGTGAATGCCTGCTGAATTTAGGGAACCCGAGATCAAACCTAAGGCCCGGCTGGTCTGGTTGACGTTGACGTGGACAGTGGTCTTTGGCTGGTAGAAAACCAGTCTGTAATTAAATGGATGGCGGAACCTTCTGTGGTTTATAATGTCACTGGAAATCCAAGAAGGGACTTATTTTTATGCAATTTGGCTCACTTTGTTTTTCTTACTTTGATTACACAAAGCTCAAGGGTTCTTTTGACATTAAAAATGCTTATTTCAGCTAAAGTACTGACGAGAGCTGTGATTTCCTTTTTTAAAAATTCCCCTTTTCTCTGGGATTGCATTTTGATTTCCCATATGATTTCTAGCCCAGCTCCTCTTCCCTTGTACTTCCTTTCTTCTTCATTTCCACATGGACGTAGCTGTGACTGCTGTATGGGTGCTAATCTCATAGTGTGATCACAACAGGACGAGCTGAGTATGCAGCTCAAGGGTGGTCTCCGTGGAAGGCATCGAGATAGCATGGCATTTCTTCTCCTGCTCCCGCTCCTCCTCCTGCTCCTGCTCTTCCTTATCTTCTCTTTTTCTCCTTCTTCTTTTCTGTCTCCTCCTTCTCCTTCTCTTTCTCCTTCTTTTCTTTCTCCTCCTTCTCCTCCACTTCCTCCTCCTCCTCCTCTTCTTCCTCCTCCTCCTCTTCCTCATCTTTTTATGTTCAGACAGGATCTTCTCTACACAGTGCACACTGGCCCTAAACTTGCCAAGTAACCCCGGCTGCTGTGCTATGTGCAGTCACAGCTATTTGGGAGGTTAAGGCAGGCACATCGCTGGGAGGGAGCTCAGTAGGGCTGTCCTGGGTTCAATTCCTAGCACTGTAAAAGCAAGCAAATAACTTTCTTGTGACACAATTTGGGCAGCAAAACATCACTGGGATTTTTTTCTGCACAAAATGTTTTCCTACCTGCAAGGAAGGATGTTGAGAAATCAACTGTGTTTGACCCATGTTTAAGTCCTGGTCCTGCACGGGACTGTCCCCGGGTTCTGCTGTTGCAAGGTTTCCCGCCAGAGGTTATCTTTAGGCTCTTCTTGCAGTAAATGAAGAAGTGGACAAAGAAGACTCAAAACATAGCAAGATTTTACATTTCTACAGGTAGGAAAAGAAACTCCGCAGGGTGAGTTTGGGCCAAGTAAAAGTAGGAAAAGTATACTCTACAGCAGTAACGGCGGACCTCGGCATGCACATCATTTGTTTTTCTTTAAGACAAAAGGTGTTAAGGTATAGTTGTTTTTCTAAACTAAAACCTTGGGCTTCAGGTTTAACTGCTGAGCAGTGCTTGGTGCTAAGCCAGTGGGTTCAGGGTGCAGTTTGGGCCATTTGTCTCTAACAAGGCGGCCTTCCCTGCTTCCAGCATGTGAAGACAGACCACCCTGAAAGAGAACACAGCAGCCTGGAGCTCAGGGGGATTAAGGCTTTGCACTCCACTTCTCAGGCTGGCCAAGGCCATCCTGTCAAGAAGTTGCTCTCGAGTTCCTGAGAGAGGACTGAAGCTCATGCTGGCGTTGGCTGTTCCATGTGCAGGTGGCTCTGGTGCCACTCTGAGCATATCTCCTGGGAACTTTGAAGTTACCAGGTCAAGCCCCTCCGCCGGTGCTGCTAGGCCCTAATCTCCTCCTGGAGAGGTTATTGTGTTTGAATTGGTTTCTTTATCTATAAAATAGCAATGATAATGCCAACATCAGAGGCTACTGTGAGAACGAAATAGAGCCAGGCTCTGCGATTTCCAATGTAAGGCAGGTGCTCTGCTGTTCCTTTGCTTATAGCTTTTGCATGCCCTGACGCTCCGCCTACTGTGTGCCAACATGCCCCTGGGCAAAATGCATGCAACCCTTCGCCACCGCCAGTTCCCTTTCTTCTCGGTCTCACCCTCCTCTGACTTTCCCTACTAAAGCCTGGCCACGAAGGGTAAATATTCCTGTTCTTCCCAAGACTTCATCATTCTGCTAGCCAACAGTGACATTTTGTGCTTAGCCTGCTTCTTCTGAATGAAAACGAAAGAGTGGTAGAACTTTAGCGCTGCACCTACATTATAGCTGGGAAGCACAGAAGAAAGAACTTCCTTTGGTCTCAACTCCCGGCTTTCCTCTTAAGCCCTGACTTGGCTGGAAGGGATGACATGAACTGAAGAACAGGATTAAAGTGCGGTCCTGGCTGGCAGTGTCACTCAACAGTGGAGGCTGGCATGGGCACCTGCAAGGCCCTGGGTGTCATCAGCAGTGTTCCCAGTCCCCACAGGAGAGCCGTCCAGTCTGGTTCTTGGGTGCTGCTGCATCTCTGCTGGGCAACAGTGCCCGGCTCTCCAGCTCCTCCTTTGCTGGCTTGGAGGGGCGGGAAGCTGCGGCTTGAGCAACACTGGTGCTGGGGAGGAGTGAGGTCTTCGCAGAGCTTCCTTCCTGCTGTGCCATTGTCCCTGTTTGGCCCTGGTGGCTGGACCTGTGGGTGTTTTGGCTGATGCTTGGGTGGGTGTGGCTTGCGGTTGCTCTCAGGGTTGGGCCCAGGGCCCTGGTGCGCTTGCCCTCATTTCGGCTTCCCTTGGAGCTGGAGATCTCTCTGATCCCTGGCTGGGCTCCCCTCCAGGGCCAGCTTCACCTGCCTTCTACAAGAAAGAGAGCTGTGCTTTCAGGGGCTTTGTTGTGCCCCTCTGCATTGGGCCAGGCCTGGAGAGGGGCGAACAGAAGTGGTTGGCCGGCCTTCCTACGCTCATGCCACTCTGCACCTCTTCCTGATGCACGCGGCACTCCTCACAGTGCCCTGAACTGACAGGGCCAGCCCTTTGCTCCTGATGCTCTCTGGCTAAGTCTTAGTTGCAAGATGCCTTTTGTTTCATTTTATTCTGGAGCTTTCGTGGTGGGTGGGGAGCACACTAGGGCTGTTCTCAGGTCTGAGGATGCTGGAGTCTCCTGCATGTGGTTTCTAGATTCTTTCTGTTCTAAGCAAAGAATTGGTCAAGACAAATGCAGATGGTAGTCAAGTTTTATTAAAGGTAGGAAAAGAACAGGGCTCTCCAAGGGGAGTTTGGGCCACGTAAAAGGACAGGAGGTGCACGCCAAGGCGTGAGGACAGCCACGTGCAAGAAGGAACACAGTGGCCAGGTCTCTGTGTGGTCTGCCCTTCTTGTACCCATGGTCCTCAGGCTGGCATCATGTCTAGGCCTTGGTCCTACCAAAATCCCACTCTGGTTCCCATGAAGGGTCCACAGCAAGGCGCGGGCCCTGCTCCAAACTGGTGTTCTGGGGTCCTGTAATTAATGGTCACACCTTCCTCCCCGCCAGCTGTGCCTCATGCCAGTGTCCTGTATCACTTGCCCCCTGTCCCCCAGGGACACATCCTTGTTCCCAAGGTGCCAAAGGAGTGGAGGGCTCTGTCTTCTCTAGCTTGTTCAGGATGGAAGGGGCGTAGGCCTTCCCTATGGAAACTATGTCTCCAACTTCCTTAGGGTGTTGTGGCTCCCTGCTGGCCTGAAGGGAAACAAACCTGTCAGAAGACAAAAAAGAGTTGCAACTACTGAGCTGCTTTTTGCATGAGAGAAAGAAAGTAACTTTATTGTTAATGTT
>PVKN010029661.1:0-12936 GCA_004027915.1 Capromys pilorides
CACCTCGGTGGCCACCCAGTGGGTGACCTCGCTGCAGCGCTGCAGCAGCAGCTCCAGGTTGGCCGTCTCGCGGCGGCCGCGTTCCCCGTGGAACACGTAGTCCACGAACTCCAGCTGCGCCAGGTGGAACGCAGAGCAGGGGACAGGATGCGACAGAAACACTTGTGTGAGCCAGGGTCTCCTACAATAGGCCGGCCTCAACCTTGCTGAGAACCTCCTGCCTCAGCCTCAAAAATGCTGGGATGATAGGCAGGCACCGCTACACTAGGTAGTAATGGATTTTTTTTTTTTTTTTTTTCCGGGACCAGGGTTCAAACTCACCACCTTGCACTTGCCAGGCAGGCACTTGTGCCACGGAGCTATCTCCCTGGCACCCAGTAATGGATTTTTTTTTAAAAAATGTATTTAGTACAGGTCTACAGGGTCTCACTACACAGATCAGACTTGTAGTGATCCTGCTTTTCAGCCTCCCAAGCACTGGGATTACAAGAGTATGCCACCATGCCCAGTTTTAGCGTGCCTTGGGGCAGGACCTGAACCCCAGTCCCTGGGCTTTGCCTAAGCAGGCGCTTTAGTCCGCTGAGCTATCTGGCCGGCCCAACAGTAGCGGATATTTTTTTATTTTTTATTTTTATTTTTTTTTATTTTTTGCAGGACTGGGGATTGACCTCAGAACCTTGCATTTGCCAGGCAAGTGCTCATTCTACTGAGCTATCTCCCCAGTCCCAGTAGTGGATATTTTTGTTTTTTAAACCTCATTTATTTATTTATTTGTGTTCTGGCCGGCTCAGCCTGTCCTGGGGGTGGGGCTGGTGCAGCATGTGGTGCCGGGGATCGAACCGAAGTCCCTAGACCACTGAGCCATCTCACCGGCCCATAGTGGATATTTTTAAAACACTGACCCTGCTGAGTTTCCCCGTGAGCCCTGAGCCACCCTGCCCCCAGTCCCCTCTGTACAATCCGGGCGTGGGGGCCTCGTTCCGCACCCCGGCAGGCTAACCTCGTGCACGCATCGGAACAGCTCCCAGTGGAAAGCTGTCAGGTGGTTGGCCACATCCTCCGGCTCCACGCGGTGGATTTCTGTGTCTCCTGGGGATACCTGGATCTCCTCGGGGAGGGGCACCTGGGGGTGGCAGGACAAGCTGAGGGCTGCTCAGGGCCCCTTCACCCTGCTCCCAGCCATGACCTTGGGAAAGAGCTTTTCTTTCTTTCTTTTTCTTGAGCTTTTCTTTTTGAGCCAGTCTCACTCTGCAGCCTAGGCTGGCCTCCAACCCGAGTAAGGCTCCTGCCTCAGCTTTCCACGTGCCGAGAAGCATTCTTACCAGAGCCTCGTAACTGTCCCGGGTACAGGCAAACAGGTGGCTGTTGATGCCCAGCGTGGTGAAGACGCAGTCTTCGTTGGGCTGTAGCAGGACCTTCTCTGTAGAAGAACGGGGTTTAGCCTGGCACTAGCCCTAAGCACCCCCAGCTGCCACCTCAGTTTCCATGCAGAAGCTCCTAACACTGACAGCCACATTCTAGACCAATGAGACTCATGTTTCCACCTCTCCTTGTTTTATTTTGTTTTTTTGTTTTTTTTTGAGACAGGGCCTTACTATGTAGTCCAGGATGGCCTCACACTCAGAGATCTTCCTGCCTCAGTCTCCTGAGTGCTGGGATGACAGATGTGCATCACCAGACTCAGTTTAGAATCCAGTTTTCTCCTCTGCCCAAGGTGCCCCTAGCCCCAGCCCCCTCACCTCCCGAGGAGGCCACAGCTACCAGGATGAGGGCCTCCTCCCGGCCGGCAGGCTCCTCAGAGTACTGCAGCTTCTCCGTCACGGAGCCCAAGATGTCCTGCACAGAGGCTGACAGGCGACTGCGTATGGTCACGTAGGAGTGGTCAGGCATGTAGACCCGGCAGAAGACTGCAGAGACAGGGCGCTCAGGCCCGGCACCCCATCGTGGCCAGGCTGGGTGCAGGGGGAGCCCGTCCCCCTGCCTCAGGGCTTCCAAAACCCAGTCTCACTCTCATCTGAGCCCCGGAAGGCCACCCGGGTCTGCAGGCAGGAGTCAATGCGGCGGAAGTGGCGAAAGAGCGGCTTCACCTGCCTGCTGGGCGGCTGGCTCTCCTCCGGGATCCTGGCATGGGCACAGCAGACACTGGGCATCAGTGGGCGCGGTGGGCTCAGGGAATACTAGGCAGCCAACAGGAAGCAGGGACGCCAGCACCGGGGCACGACTCCCGGCTCATTTCAGGAGTGGTTGGCAGAGATAACAGTGACCTGACGTGGGACAGCTACCAGGGAACCCAGTCCGATGCCATGACGCACCTTCTCTGACCCCCCACCAGGACGCTTACCTGCTGGTCTTTGTTCCTAGGGCCTTATTCTTTTCATGTCTTTATTGGGGGAGGGGTACTTGGGAGTGAGCCCAGGGCCTTTGCACTGAGCTACATTTTCAGCCCTTTTTTATTTTTTTATTTTGAAACAGGAGCTCTCACTGCCTCATTGAATTGCCTAAGTGGAGCTCACTCTTGGAATCTTCCTGCCTCAGCCTCCCAATGCACTGGGATTAGTCTGGCTTCATGCACAGCTCTTGTAGATGGAAAGCCTTGCGGACTGGGGCCGCTCTGGCTGAAGTTTTGTCTCATCAGGTCTCAGCACCCTGCTCAGCACACAGCAGGCCAAAGGCCGTCAGATGTTACTGACGTTGGCCAACAAGGACTTTGCAGTCGGGAGGCAGACAGATGTGCCCCAGGCAGGAGGTGCTGATGATGCAGCCAAGGTATGGGACAGTGATTCTGGCCGGCATCAGGGGCAGAGCCAGCTGTTCCTAGAGGAGGACTGGGGACACTGGCATGGAGGAGGTGGTCTTGATCTGGGACTTGGGGGAAAGAGGAAGAGAAGGGGGCAGGAGGAGGGTGTCTTGGGAACACAGAAAGCTGAGAAGCATGGAGATGAGAGGCGGTGGCTGCATCCAGAGTGTCATGGATGGAGCGGACATGGGAAGAAAAGGCAAGGGTGTGGCACAGTACAACAAGTTCAAGGCCAGCCTGAACTACATGGTGAAACCCAGTCTCAAAACACAAAATGCAAAAACCCAGCTTGGCATGGTGGCACACACCCATAATCCCCGCACTTGGGAGGGTTGCTACAAGTTTGAGGCCAGCCTGGACTCTACAGTAGTGAGATTCTGTCTCAAAAAACAAAAAGGAAACCACAGAGACGCCACAGTGATGCCCAAAGGCTGGAGGCAGCCTCTGGCACAGAAGGGCTCGGGACCTCTCCCCATCCCATCCCACCCGCTCACTTCAGCTCCGCCGTCTCCACGAGCTGGTGTAGCCTCAGTGTGTCCTCCCGGAGGTCCTGGTAGAGGGACTCATCCTTCATAATCAGCAGGTACAGGTCCTGGGAGAAGCGCCAAGAAGAGGCTGGGGATCTTGTGCCAGGGCAGGGCACAGAAGACCAGAGCAAAGATGGCGGTGTTTTCAGCTTCCAGGTACCCATCTCAGGGACAGTGGCTCCTCCCGGTTCCCCTTGGGGTACACAGCCTGGCCACCAGCGCGGCCCACCTTGACGATGTGGCCGGCACTCTCTTCTTCCTGCAGCAGTCCCTGGTAGGTGTCCAGGAAGTGGAGGAGCATGGCTAGGCAGGCCTGCTTCCGGCCCAGCCCCTCGGGGTCCTCCAGGCCCCCTGCTTGAACAAAGCTGACCCCAAAGTTAAGAAAAAGCCAGAGGTAGGCAGGTAGACCAGAGGAGGTTGGGACCAGAGGCAACTGCGGGTTATAGGACTCCTGGTTATTCTCCAGGCTTGGGGCTAGTGGCACAGAAGGTTCCAGGGGGCCTAGGCCAGCCCAAGGGTTTGCCCAGAGCAGGTAACAGTGGATCCACTTGGCCACAGCCTGGTAGAACTGCACCAGAAAAAGGGGGCCTGATGTTTCTAAGATAGTCCATGATTATTCTGAGTGGCCTATTTACCACCAGGTTTTTTTTTTTTTAAACTTTATTTACTAATTTATTTAGGTTACGGCCCACCCTGGGGGTGGGGCTGGTGCAGCCCGTGGTGCCGGGGATCCAACTGCGGTCTCTGCAGTAGCCTAAGCTTATCTAAGCAGGCACTTTAGGCTGCTGAGCTACCTTGGTGGCCCCTGACCACTGGATTCTAAAATAACTCAGTGCAACTGGGTGTGGTGGCGCACACCGGCCACCCCAGCAGACTAGAGGCTGAGGCAGGAGGATCGCCTTCAGCTTGAGGCCAGTCTGGGCTACATAGTGAGACGCTGTCTCAAAAGAATGACAAAATGGCAGATGACACCCCGTGCGAAGCTGTGCGCTTGCGTGGGTTCCCAGGGCGAGCTGGTCTGTCTGACTTGGCTCCAGCAGACCCTACTGAGACACACGCACAGCCCGACGTGGGCGTCGCTCCTGTGGAGCTCAGCAGCCACCCAGATGCTCGCCCGAGTAGGTCAGTGTGGAATGAGTGCCGCCCCCTCTCTCATGTACAGGTCTAGTTGTCACAGGGGCCCAAGGACTTGCACCTGTTCCCACAGTGACCTTCAGGGCAGCCCACAGGTGTCATGGCACATGCCATGTCCCATGAGAAGCTGAGGTCCCACGCATCCAGGGAATAGACAAGCTATTGTGTTTTTGTTCTGTTTCTGTTTGCTTGCTTAAGATAGAGCCTCATTATATAGTTCATCCTGGCCTTGAACTTGAAGCAATCCTCCTGCATCAGCCTTCTGAGTGCTGGAATGAGAAGCATGCACTACCACACCCGGCATAAGGGTGTTTCTGGAGGCTACATGGGCCCCAATATCACCTGTAGGATGTGGGGGGCCACCCCCTTCTGACCTTCCCTTTTCTGATTCCATGGAAGGATATTACTGGTGCAGGGCCTGCAGGAATTTTTCCGTTGGGAGGAAGAGGGAGTGTGTGAGGACAATGTCATCCAGCAGGACATCTGTGGAGATCAGTGGGTGCCACAGATGTCAGGGCCACCCTGTACTGTGCCCCCTTCTTGCCACCAAGAACTCTCTTCAGCCAGGCCGGAGCCACAGCCACCTGCCTGGCCTGCTCGGCACACACATGCGCGAGGGCGAAGGTTCCGGGCAGCCGCTTGCTCGCTTGCTCGGGGGTGGGGCTGGCAGCTGCCAAAGCAGCTGAGGAAGGGGCGCCGTGGATCCATGGATGGCCTTGCATGTTCCCCTTCAGAGTGGAGGGAGCTGCGCACAGCCCCTGAATGGGAAAGGTGCCCCAGAAGGGCATTAGGGTCTTCCTTCCCCTCCCAATTTCCAGGAAAGGGAGGAAATGACTGCCATCTTTGATCTCAGAGCCTGGGCTGGGTGCTGGGACCTCTAGGCACCCAGACATGCAAGGGTTAAGGGCAGCAGGTGGCGGGAGGAGCTCTCATTGCCTCTCTTCTCCCTCCACACCCCTGTCTGGGCCTGGCCCAGCCAGTCGGCCAGGTACAAGGTCGCCCTGACTTGCAGCCAGCCCCAGGGTGGGGCAGGGCCTCCTGGCACTCAGGCAGGCAGGGTACAGTGTCCCTGCCAGGACAGGTTAAGACCAGGTCCCCCAGGCACTGCTCCAGACAGAACCTGGGCTCCTGCCGCCCCCTAGCCAACCAACTCCAGCTACTAAGGTGGGGAAGAAGCAACACTGACAATCTTCTACTTCAGTTGTCTCAGGTCAAAGGAGAAACTGAGGCCTCCAGTGAGAAGAACCCAGACACCTGAGTGTGTTCTCCGAATGCCGAGGCAAGCGGAGGGCCACGTGTAGGGGCTGCCTGGACATCCGGGAGACCCAGCCTTCTGGAAGTCCCTCTTCCTACACACCCCTCAAGAGAACATGGGTTACATCAGAACTGTCAGAGGGGCCATTTCATTCTTATTCCCTCTGAGACTGGTTTGGGGTTACCCAGACCAGTTACTTTGGGGTTGACAATAAGGGGGGTGTGTGTGATCAATACAGGGGTCTTATATCCTCCCAGGGGACCCTGAGAATCTGTGGCAGGGGGTCTTAAGGAAAAGAAAGACAGGCCCCTTCTCCTGTGAGACCAGAAAGCCCCCGGCCCCTCAGAGCAGCAAGGATCCCAACTCTCTTCCCTGCTGCGTCCCACATACACGGGTGGGAGAGCACAGGCAGGGCAACGAAAGAGGCATGAAGGGCAGAGTGGGGGAGACTTGATATGGGGGTTAAGGTTTGGCGTCTGTCTCTTCCAAAGCAGGCTTTGGTCCAAGGCACAGCCTCCCCAGGGAATGTGTCATAGAGACAGAGTGTGTGTTGGTGTGGGCGGGAAGTTATGGTTAGGAGGGCTGTGTGTGTCTGATATTTTTCTAATTAAATCCGAAAGGTGTCAGCTCTCCAGGGCAACTACAGCCTCCACCAGAGGAGAGGACCCAGACCTTCCTTGAGAAAAATCTTGGGGAGTGGTGCCCCATCCTGAGCACCTAAGTTGGGGTTCCATGCAGAGGGCTAAGCACAAAGGCTGAAGCCCCTCATCATTAGGGTCTCAATGGGGGTCTCCCAAAGGCGCATCCTGGGTTAGGTTAGAGCAATGCCTTGAACTAGCGCTGGAGACCCCCAGCAGTTTGGGGGTCTCAGTTTCCTTATAGTCCTATTAGCAGGGTGCTGGGGGAGAAGAGAAATTTAGGGAAAACACCTCTGAGGGTGGAGTTTTTACTTTGTAAAGAGGTCGGTGCTGAGGTTGCCAACCTTGAGGGAGAGATGAAAAGGCTCAGACATCCCGCTGATGCCGGGGGTCCAGATGCTGCCCCCCGTCCTCACCCATCCACAGACAGTGCAGTGCATCGCTCTGCCCGGGGCCGTGGGCCTCTGCATGCTGTCCCCATCTCTGCCCGGCCTGGGCCCTCAGCCTCCACACACCGGGCTTGAGTCAGGCCTCTGGCCTTGAGCTCGGCTGAGGGTGGCACAGACGGGCTTGCCACTTCCATCTTAGCATGTCAGGGCCTGACGGTGGGGCACGGGCCCAGGGGACCATGGCTAAACCGTCCAACCGGGAGCAAGGGTGGCTAGGGGAGAGGACTGTCGCCCCCCTCCTGGGGGGGAGGGTGGTCTGTGGCCCCCCGCTCGGACCCTACCACTTCGGGAAACCCTCAGCCCCACCCCAGGCTCCAGTACCGGTGCCACCCCCTTCTCCAAGGACGCGCAGGGGAGCCAGGGCCCTGCTCTGCTTAGCGGACCCCTTACCTGAGGCGCCGCTGTCCCTGGTGGCCCCGCCGGCCAGGCGTTCCAGGACCCGGTCCAGAAGGTGCTCGGGCCGCTCGGGAGCGCCCAGGGGGGCCCAGGGCGGCGAAGTCAGAGGCTCCCCAGGGGACAGCTCGTCGGAGGAGTAGGAGGATGGGGAACGCAGGGGCCCCGGTACTTCCTCCAGCTGAAGCCAGCAGGGCCCCCCGCCGCCCGGGTCCTCGGCCACCCCAGCCAGATCGGCCCGGTCCTCCTCCACCGGCGGCTCCAACCCCGGTTCGGCCAGGGGCTCGCGCAGGAAAGAGGGAAGCAGCAGGCGGGACACGCTCTGGCGCCGTTGCAGCGCCCGCGGCCCCCCGGGCGGACCCCCGCCCCCGCCCGGACCCCCGCCTCCGCCGGGTCCCCCACCCGGACCCCCGCCAGGCCCCGCGGCCACCGCGCGCCCCGCCAGCTGCGACGTCTGTTTCTTGAGGAATTTCTCCAACGGCTTCATGCCCCCCCCGCCCCTCTCCCGGGGGCCGCCGGGGGACCCAGGTGTCCCGGGCACGGGCGGGGGGGGCGGGGACCCGGTGCTCCGGGCCGGAGGCGCAGGGCGCAGGGCCGTGCCAGGCACTGGAGCGGGGCAGGGGCGGCTGGAGCTGGCTGGCCGGAGCCTGGGGCCGGGCCGCAGGTGCCGGAGGACGCGCACTCTCAGCGGCCCCCCATGCCGAGGAGGCGCCGGCTGCGGGGCAGGCTCTGGCTCTGCGCTCTGGTCCGGGCTACGGCAGCGAAGGAGCTAGCAGAACGCAGCGCGGGAGGACGCGGCAGCGGCTGCGCTCCCGGCCTCGGGAAGGTGGCAGAGCCGAGGCCGCGCCCCCTTTCGCAGGCCCCGCCCCTCCGTGCCCCGCCCCGTCGTGGCCCCGCCCCGAGCCGCGCCAGATTTGCAGTTGGGTTTAGGGCAGACTTGGGGACAGTAAGGCGTTTGGGTAGGGACAGGCGTAGAAATAAAGGGAAAAGACCACGGAACAGTGTAGCGATGCAGGAGTCCCTACTTGGGGATGACTGGGCTGTTCAGCGTCATTTCCAAGAGCTGGGGCAGATCTGTGGCTGGGGGCGTTTAACTTGCACCCAGCTGAAGCCTTAATAATGCTGACCCCCGCGTGCCTTCGTTATCCTGGTGGGAGCAGGTCGCCTCTATCATCTTTCATGAGGAGGATTTTTTTCTTTTTTACGTATTTGGTATAGGGTTTCACTATGCAGCTTGGAGTCGTAATGATCCTCATTTTCAGCCTCCCCAGCACTGGTATCACAGGCCTGCGACACCGTGCATGGACTCAATGAAGAGGGTTGAAAGGCCTCTCGGGTGGGTGGGCTTGGCACCCGGGCGGTGCTCCTCTGCCCTCTCTGGCAAGGTAGAGTAGGTGGTGCAGGGCTGGCCTGCAAGACAGGTACCGGCAGGCAGAGAGCAGCAGGTTGTGGCAGGTCTGGGGCTGAGAAGAGATAGTGGGCAGAGGGAGGAGCCCGGTGGCTGAGGGAAGCAGAGCCATGCAAAGGGTGACAAATGCCCCAGAACTGCCAAGGGATGTCACCACCCAGAGCTGGTATAGATCATCATGGACTGGGAAAAGGGATGCTGGGTCAGGACTCTAAGCCATCCTCTGATGCCCATGCCCAGAGCAGTGTGTCTCAAGGGTGCTCTGCCCAGGAAGGGCCAGAGCAGGGCTGAGCACACCCAGGCTGGGCTTTGGCCCCAGGCCCGAGGTGGGTTGAGGCTCCCCGTCGCCGCCCCACCCGTTCATGGTGCACCAGGCGGGCGCAGACGGGAAGGCTAATTGCTGGGAGTGGTGGTGTGCACTACCCTCGTGACTCGTATGCGCTTCTGGGGCCCATGTGTGCTGGAGCATGTGTTCACAGAAACGAAGCTTTGCACATCCATCTGTAGATTTGGAGAGCAGACAACGGAGAGCTTCAGCCCAACTGTGGCTGACAACGCAGGTCTGAGGGTCCCGGGCTGCCTTTACAGGACACTCCAGCATTCCCGGGGCTGAAAGGTGATGCTGGCTGGAGTGGCTTGAAGCTGCCCAGGTAGCATTTTGTGAACCGAACAGAAATGGGGGCTTCTCTCCCAGCACATGCCACAGTTACCAGATTAAGCTGGTTGCCTTGGTAACCTCTTCTCTGGGCAGGATTTGGGATTGTCGTTAGGAAGGGCGAAGAATTGGGGAGTGTGGGGGGAGTGGGAGCTGGAAATAAAAGGGACTGAGACTTCTGGAAACTAGAAGCCTGGGGAGTGGGGCTGTAGCAGCCCTCTGACTGCTCGAGGGGACCAGGCCATGACTGAGTTTGAGGGCCCTCATGAGACCCAGCAGGGTTCTCCTGTACCATGGAATGACCAGGCCTTTCCAAAACTTTGATCTCCAGCCACACCTCAGATGTCTCAAAGGAAGCACATAAGGCAGGCCTGAGCTTACATATTGCATTTTTAAATTTCTTTTCAGTTTTTTGAGAGTCTCCCTATGTAGCCCTGGCTGGCCCTGAATTCCTCCTGGTGATCCTCTTGTGTCAGCTTCCCCAGTGCTGGGATTACAGGGGTACACCACTACATCCAGTTCAGACTGTTGGTTTGAATAGCTCCCCAGGTGGCTCAAATAGCCAGGCTTCGACATCATGGCCCTAGAGGTGCCACCCAAACCAAATGGGCTGCAGGTGCCAGGAAACTCAAGTCCTTGCTGGGCCCAGTCACCTGAAGATAGAAGAAGGCCTGCGTGCCCGCCTGGAGGGTTAGGGCTGACACGGCACCTGTGGTTATATGGGAGAAATAGAAGCTAGGGTGATAGGAGTTACCACTGGGAGCCCAGGCAGAAAGCTGACAGGTAACCTCGCCCCTGGTGCTTCTAGAAGATTGCGGGGGCGGGGTGCACCTAAGGCCCATCTGAGGGCCCTTCCCTTCACTTCTTTCTGCCCACCAAAAGGCAAGCTGGGAGGGCAGAGGGCCTGGGGGCTTTGCTGAGCCCGAGCTTCTTCCTGCTGAGCTGGTTACCAGGGCAACAGAGCAATGGGATCTAACTGCAGGCCTGAGGAGGCTACAGGCAAGGGAGGGGGAAGCATCCTGACATACATGCCTCCTCCCAATAACCCTCGCCCACTGCAGTGACACCCCTCGCACGACCCCAGGAGGCCAACCCGCCAATGCCATCACCCTGTGTGCAAGAAGGGAAGCCAAATGACGGCTCAGAGGAATCAGGGAGGTCAGGAAGCCGTGGCTGTGTGTGCGGAATCTCTGGCTGTCATTTTAGGGTGCCAGACCACTCGAATGCCCTCCAGTGCTGGGGGGAGTCCTTTCCTAACCTCCACCAACCCAGGAGCTAGAGGGAAGTCCATTAAAGCTGGGAATTACCATGACACATCCGGGGTCCGAGGGCCCAAGGGAAGGGTGTTGGGAGGCTCGGCTGTCGGTACCCCATCTCCACCCGCTTCCCCGCAGGGACTGAGCACCTCTGGTCAGCACCAGCATCTTTTTTACCTTTTGGGGTCAGCAGTCTCTGCGTCTCGCCTAGGAGGGGGTGCAGTGCTGACATTTGCTGTGTTCTGCCTGGAGAAGTGTGGCCACCAAACACGAAAGCAGGCACGAGGGATCCTTGTGTCCTGGGGCGGCAACTGCTGTCTATGCACAGGGTGACCATCGGGCAGGGTGTCCCCACCCCTCAGGGCTTCCACGAGTCTTCAGCCTGTCCCCCAAATCGACTCACACAAACCTTGGCAAGGGAACCGAGCTTATAATCTACATTTTATTACCTTCAGGTCACAATGCTGATCACAAAGGTACACTCTTTAGTAACAAAAACAACACACGGAGAAACCTTCGCAGCTGAACACAGTGGACGGAGACGACAGTCACAGTGTCTTCGGGTCTGGGAGTCTGGGCGGCAGCCCCGAGGCTTGCAGAGACATCTTCAGGTTTAAGGCAAAGGGAAGCGGACAAAAGGCACAAGCACCAGCTACCCAGAGGCCCTCGCGCCGTCCTCCTGTGTTCCAGCTCAACGCCTTGCCCTCTCCACGATGACTCAGAACGGTCAGGCCAGCTGCCGTGGCCTGACACTAAGGTCATCCTTCTCCCTCAGGTCTGAGGAAGGACACGAGCCCTGCAGTGACAGGAAGCTCTTCCACAGAGGCGCAAGGAACATTCAGGGCCATGCTGGGGAGAGCGTGGAGAGCCCGGCTCATAGGACAACTGGCTGCCGTGGGCTGGAAGCCCAGGCCTTGTGCCTTCCGCTCACAAGGACGAGTGAGGGGAAGGAAGGTGGAAACGTCACATACACCTGTAGCAGAACTAGCACGAAGAGCGACTGCCCCGTGAGGCAGTGTGTAGTTCCACAGCAACCGAGTGCAGCGCAGGAGAGGTGCAGCCCTGCCCACTGCTCAGTGTGCGCGTGCCCTACAGCTCCAACCCCCAAGACGCTGAGGGTCCCAGAGCCAGGTACCCGAGACCCCTCCCCTGCAGCAGGACACTGCGTGGACAGGTTTTCCCATGTGGGGAAGAGTGCATGCTGGGTGCACGCAGGGCGTGTGCTCTCCTCCCTCTGGGTGGATGCACTCTTGGCTGGCTGTGACGTAGAGAGGCGAAGGGACCCAAAGGGCAGCAAGCCAGAAAGATGGACTCATTTCATGGAGAAAGACTGTTAGAAATAGCAAGCCAGGACTTTTTAAAATGAACATTTTAGAAAACAAAATAACCACAGGAGGGGACATCCCTAGAGGCCAGAGACCCTTGAAGGTCCCGGGAGAAGGCGAAGCACAGCGAGGTGGGCTCCTGGGCAGAGACTTGGTGGCCCGGGCCACATGTTCCACTCTTTCAGCAGAGCCTGTCCTGGAGGGAGGAGGAAGCTCCTCCGCAGCCTGCACCGGAGCCCAGCAGTGCCTCCTAGAGCCTCGGGTCGGGTGGTAACAGCAGCCCACTGGAGCGTTCTTCTCTCCTGAGATCACAGCTCTGTGAGGGCGAGGAAAGGGAGAAGCACTGGTGTTAGGCGGGAAACCTGGGCCTCAGGATCGCTAAGCACTGCGGTTGTTCACTTGTCCTGGAGCCCAGCGCCGAGCCCACGGCCCGCAGGAGCTAAGCACAGGGTCTGCTGCACAGCCGCTCCCCAGGCCCTACAGAGTGGGCTGTAATGCCCTTCAACAGAATGCAAACTAAGGATCGCCACGGCCTCCGTCCTCTACGACCTTTGCAACTGTCTATTTCGCTGTTGCTCCTTAAACTTAGGATTTCTCCTTTCTCTGCTCAAGCTCACATGCATTCCTGGATTTAGTCCCTCCCTCTCTTCTTTGAGTGTGTGCCTGTGGTACTGGGATTAAAGTCAGGCCCTTAACATAAGCTACAACCCAGTCGTTTTTTCTTATCAAGACAAGGTCTAAGTTATTAAGTTCTCCAGTTGAGCTACAACTTGCAACATCCTGCATCAGCTTCCAAACGCGGGACCACAGGCAGGCGCCACCAGGCTTGGCTGCACTGCTGTTTCCTCCTGGCTGCTCCCTGAAAGCCTCAAACTGTCCCATCAACAATGGAGACTGGGTCCGGCGAGATGGTTCAGTGGTCTAAAGCGCCTGCTTAGGAGGGCTCAGGCAACTGCGGGGACTGCAGTTCGATCCCCGGCACCACATGCTGCGCCAGCGCCACCACCAGGGCAGGCTGAGCCAGCCACGAAATGAATAAATAAAGAAACAAACAAACACAACAAGCAAACAAATAAATAAATAAATAAAATTAAAAAAA
>PVKN010029662.1:0-12935 GCA_004027915.1 Capromys pilorides
TGGGGAGTCTCACAAACAAACACATCTCAAGCCAGTGAGACTTGCAGTCGGTTAAAAGAACCCAGGAAATGTCCCACAATGGCAGGGACTTCAGCAACGTTCTCCAGGGCTCAGCAACCCTTCCCTTGTGCCTTTGCCAAATCATCTGCCTAAATCACGGATGAGACAAAACAGAAAGGAAAACAAACAAAATCCTGCACTTTTAAAATTTTAAAATAAATTATTTGTTTGAAATAAGAATTCAGAATAACTTCAGTATGAATTTTTCCAGTGTAGACTGCCTGAACTTGCAGTAAATAAGCCTAAGAACTGAATATCTATGGTTCCTTGATGGCTGGGGGAATCCCCAGCAGTACTAGCTCAGAAATCATCATTCAATATTTTTTAAATGTTTTCAGGTTACCATGGACTTTCAAAACTATGCTCAGTTCAGTATCACTAATAAATCAAGAAAAATAAATACTAATAACTTTAAAAAGTTACAGAGCTCTACTATTACAAGGAAGTTGGCAAGTGATTCCCCAAAAGCAATTTTTTTTTGTAACAAACATTACGAATGGATTAGTGCGTGCATCTCACTGGGTTAGTGATCTTTCCGTGCTGCATGCTTTTAATCAACACACACTGCTTGGAGTTACTTTTCCCACTGAGTATCTCTATCCTGCTCCTGGCAAAACTACTTGAAATTGTTAATAAAACCGCTGCAAATTTTCCTTTTATCTTGTTTACTAAAAGGGCTGGCTGGCTTAAAATAGAAGGTCTCAGAAGCACACAGCCACTGTTACTAAAAGACACATCCTGAATTCTTACAAGCTGCTTTGGTACAAAAGATACTCCCAGCTTGTAGCTGTCTAGATGCAATCTTTTCATGAGATTTTTCTTCATAAACGTCTGAGAGTACCTCATGTGTGTGACTGGCCTTTAAATGGCTGAAGAAAATTTCTCCATGTTGTCTGCACAAATATGAGACAACTGAAACAAAAAGAACAGTAATATCTCTATCTCTATAGCCACTGCCAGTAATGGCTATTTGAAGCACACACAATGAAATGGGAATGGAGTAGGTTATAATTAAACAACCCAATATTAATACTGAATTATCAGCAACTGAGGTATAAATTACCCTTCAAATTAGAAACAAGCCTATTTAAGCTGGGCACTGTGGTGTACATCTGTCAACCCAGGAATTCAAAAGGATGAGGTAGGAGAACTGCAAGTTCAAGGACAGCCTGGCAGCTTAGTGCGATCCTGACTCAAATGAATGCAAAAGGGTCATGGATGTAGTTCAGTGGAAGGAGAGCTTAAGCAGTACAGGTGAGGGCCTGAGTTTACTCCAGTATGAAAGAAAAAAGGGAAGAGAGAGAGCCACACAGAGAGAAAAAAGACAGGGATAGAAACAGAGACACACAGGGAGACAGAGACAGAGACACAGAGATTGCATAGCTATAATACCAGCACTACAAGAGAGTCTAAGGCAGAAGGATCACAAGTTCAAGTCTAGCTTGGACAATTTAGTAACTCAGGGAGACCTTGTCTCAAAATTTTAAAATTATAAACTAAAAGCCTAGGGATGTAGCTCAGTGTGAAGGCCCTGGGTTCGATCCCTGATGAAATAAACAAGCGAAGAAGGCTGGGAATGCCACCCAGAGCTGCCTCCAACCCTGGGAGGGTGCTGTTGACTTGAAATTAAGGGTCCATACCCTAACTCCGTGGGACAGAAGGAACTGGTTCCCAATTTCACTGCAACTTAGTCATCCATTCCAAACCAAGAATGTAAATAAAATTCCTTTTAAACTCAACAAACATTATTTGGTTCCTACTTTGTCCTAAGCACACACAGGTGTCCAATCTTCACTCTTAGGTAAGAGTCATGGGCCCACACAGTTTTGGACTTAGCTCCAGATCATGACAGTCATTGGCACCAGGCGCCATGTTAACAAAACGATCTGGACGATAGGCCAGTTTTCACAGAGTCACAGCCCTCCACAGAAAGAGGTCCAGACAACTGGGGTTGGTGCTACACACCTGTAATTTCAGCACTCTGGGAAGATGAGACAGGAAGAGCGCAAATTCAGTCCCAGCCTGGGCAGCCTAGTGATTTAGACTTTGTGTCAAAATTTTTAAAACAAATAAAAGGTCCTGGAGTTCAACCCATAGTGTGAGAAAAAGCCAAGAGACCCAGGCAAATCTTGCACCTAGGTTAAGAAAACCCCATCATTTCAGTCCCACAAGGAAGCCAGCTTCAGAATGACCTTGCTGCTTGCGGTTCCTCACTCTGCTTTCCCTGCCAAAGCTCCACACTGCCCAGCTCAGCGGAGCCCCTTCTGGTCCTGTGAACCAAATGCTACCCTAATCCTCAACCAGTCAGGCAAGACAATCCATTTTTAAACCCTTAACATTTTTCCCATTGATAACAGTCACTACCACAAGTAAGTTACTCTTCTCTAGAGTTTCACTGCTTCTTCGTGGAATACCATTTGAGCTATTCCCCTGTTCTCCCAAAAACATACAGTTCTTCTCTTTTCCCAAGGCGGCCACTCTTGGAGTTTCCTGGCCCAGGCAGCATCCTCTGCAGTGGCCTTCAAGCACCGGACCCCCTGTCCTTCCACACAGTGTGGCACTCCCACCTCCCATGGAGCACCTGGACTGCCAGCTACAAAGGTTCCTTCTCAGGACCGAAAGTCAACAAGTGCTTCCAGGTTTGTGGATCCTCAATATGCCCTGCGTCCCCATTCTAGCCCTATGTCCTGCGCACAAAATAATGACCAAAAGAAGACTTCTAAACTAAGGCAGGCAGGAGGACCAAGAAGTAAGTGTCTATAGCATGAGCTAAGAGTCGCATGGGTACAGCAAGGATGGGGAGCTATGAGGGCTGGAAAGACTGCGCTGGAGCTTACAAGCCAGAACTTTCAAGAGGAAACAGCACAGTGTTTATTGTTCTTAACTTATACAACTTTGGGGTAATGTTTATAATCTACAGGGAGCAATTGTAAGAGTACAGGCTATTTGTTACAAATATCAATAAAATGGTCTCTATGGGCAGCAACAATGTACATTTTCTTCCTAGAAACCCACATGTACTTTAAATAGATAAATTCACAGTTTATCTATTTAAGGGATGGTTTTATCTGCCTTATTCCTTGCATAACACCAGGGTCTTACTCCAACTTGATCTTTTATCAAACTACAGGAAGACGCTGTGCTGAACAGCCTTCACCTGCTTGTATAGCTTTCAGAATTTAAATTATAATAGAATTAACTAAAGCAACAACAAAGGGAAGAACTGAAGGGAAAAACAAAGGGCTCTCTCGGTTTGGAGAGAGGGAGATGGAGGCCAGGGTGACAGCAGCAGACAGGACAAGGTGACTGCAGGGCCAAGGACCAGTGATGGGGATGACCACTCCTGGGAGGAGAAAGCAGCAAATGGAGGCTGGACGATGTGGAAGACACACATTGGGCCCTGAACCCAGGACCTGGCCCTGAGCCACATCTCCAGCCCTTATTCTTACTTTGAGGCAGTGTCTCGTTAAACTGCCTGGACTGACCACAAATTGTCAACCCTCTTGCTTCAGTCTCCCTTGTAGCTGGGATTACATAAGTGCAGCACCAAGCTTCATTCACACATGGTAAGTAAACTGAGGCATGCAGCAAAGACCAACTGTTGTCTGCAGCTGGAAGGTGAAAGCCACAAGGTACACTGGGCCTCTCCTTTAAATGACAAGGACTACATGGCCACATCAGCACTCTCTCTCTGTCCTCCCTTCAAGTCCTATCCAGCCAGGCCACCAGGCTGCAACACCAAGGAGACACTGCCAGAGGCTGTGTGGGGCCGCATGGGTAGAGGAGTGGGGCTGAGGACACCCCAACTAGACCATCCCTGAACCCCACAGCTGAGTGGCACAGGAGGCCCCCACGTCAGTCTTGCCCGGGACACACCCACAGCTGCGCTCTTCGCTGCTCACAGAAGCTGCCATCCACCTCCCAAGCAGGGTCTTAAGAAGCACCAGAACTTTCCATGCCATTAAAATGCACCTCCAGGAAGGTTTCAAACCCTAAATTCTAGATCTGTCCCTGAGTCCCCGGGGGCCACCTCTGCCCACAGAGACCATTCCGCCCACCCTCAGCCTGCCAGCCCAGCACCAGCTCCATGTCTCACTTGCACCCATGTGCTGCTCTCGACTTCCGGCTTCTGCGTGACTCATTTATCCCGCCCTCCTTCCCCACCGCTGACCTTCCTTTGCTCCTGTTTTACCACCACCACAACAAAGCCAAGGTCAGGCGGGAAGGCCCAGGCCTCTTTCAGAACCCCACTGCTGCCTCACACTTTCACCCACCATCCTCCTCCAAAGCCTTTCCTCTCTCCTGACTCTGCCTGCTCTCCACTTGAAATGAGAAAATGGTGCCGGGCAGGCTGAGTGCCTCCTTGTAGAGCACGTCACATCCTCTCTGGTCCTGCTGCCAGAAACCACCCAAGTTCCAGAGGATCTCAGGTGCCTCACTCTCTCCTTTTCCACCTCCAAATGCACGTGGGCAGCTTCGAGATGTGTCCATCACACACCCCAGCTCCTCCAGTGCTCAGCCCTCCCCTCACCAGAAAAGCCTCTCTGGAAGCCTTGCCCAGGAAATCCCAGCTCCTGGTCCTCTCGCCATCTCTGCACCTGCTCCTCCAAGTCCTGTCGCTAGTTGTTTCCCTCCTCACTGTTCTCACTTCCAACTACTTGTCAGCATCTTTCAACACCAGGCCTAGCTTTCCAACAGCCTTGTCTGAAAACGTCCAACTGTCTGTTTCACTCTTACTCTTGAAAGGAGATGCTGAGAGAGACAAGACACACATGGGCACATACTCATGCCTTTAAAATGGATGTTTCTCAAAGGCTTAAATACACTCACAAACCCCTTAGGGTCAGCCTGGTCAGCTCCTTCCACAATCCACTCAAGGACCACTCGAAACCCAGCATGGTGATGCACGCCTATAATCCCAGCTCTCCAGGAGAATGACATGGGAGGACACAAGTGCGATCCCAGTGTAGGCAACTTAGTGACTCAGCAAAATTCTATTGGGAAGGGGCCTGGGGATGTACCTCAATGCAAACAAAGGCCTTGGGTGTGATCCCTAAAACCAACCAAACAAACAAAAAAGGACTATAAACTTTCACTCTCCTCAAAATCCCTACTACCTCCTCCATGGTCTACATGGTAAAAGTCTACAAATTCCAGCCCTCTGCTGTTTTTATATGGCCTGCATGTTATGTATGCTTTGTCGCTGTAAAGGACTGGGAAAAAAAAAGATAATTTCCTGATACTGCAAAAAATTACATGAAATTCAAATTTAGGTGGCCCTAAGGCTTACAGGAACACAGCTACCCCCACCCACTTACATATTACCTGTGGTTGTCCCCATACTACCAAAGGCTGAGGTAAAGAGATGTGACAAAGACTGAGCCACAAAGCTAAAAATATTTACCTACATAGGTCCATGAGTGTGCAACAAAGGCATATTTATAAGGGCCTCTTGTCTCCTCTCCTGCTATGTAAGCTCTTATACAATGGAGACCTGGGTTTTTTTTCTATACTCAGTTTCTAGCACATGGCCAAGTACCTGGTACTAATAGGATTAAATAAATATTTAATTGATTTAATAATGACTGTGCAATGTGAGCTGGGCTTTCAATGAAGGGCAGGACTGAGATAAGAAGTGGAGGGTGGCTTTCCAAGCATGGACAAGGAAACCAGCCAGGTGACCTGTGTGCAGCGAGGAAACCCAGGATACAGAAATAATCAAAACCCACTGCTGGTGTGGCCATCTGTCCCCCATGCCAGGTCTATAAAGCTGGTTCACTCACCAAGACTTCTAGACCTTAACACAAGCTTGTCCTAATGCTCCTAAACTGTGCTGCTTTAATTTCAAAATCCTTTGCTGGATGCTGAGTTCCTGCCCTATTTTTCCCTTCCCCTCTTTTCTGCAGGTATTAAATTGAGGGGAAAAAATGAAACCCAAAGAATCCCAGCTTAAAACCAAACTGATACCTCATGCATGAACACAAATTTTGGGGGTGCTGCTAGGTAAAGCTGTCTTTGGCATCCAAAATTGCCACTAACAAAGTGGAAGCCCCTTAAAACCTGAACAGGGTTTCTTTCCCTTTCAACTCTCTAGTTCCCAGTACACATCTGTGCACCACATAAACAAATGAGGTCAACAGGACAGAACCCAGGCTGGTGGCTAAGCTGATTTTGTAAACTTGGAGGCTGGGGTTGGTTTAAAGGCTGATCCTGTTACACTCCATGACCCAAAGTAGAGAAGGCACAAGAAGATGGTCAGGGACAAATTTCATCCTCAGAAAGAGGAAAAGGAAAGCTCCTGCCTCATTCACCCTGGGTAAGCAAAGCTTTGCTTCTGACTATCCATAGGAACTTTGTTTGGTGGACAAGGACGTATTTCCAATGCTGTTTTCAGCAAACTTCACTATGTGGCATCTCTATGCTCCATGAGTCTCTACCTGAAGAAAACTATTTTACATCAACATTGTTAGGAGCTTGCCAAGCTACAGAAGCCCCTGGAAACAGAAAACATAGTCAGACTCCTCCTCCTTGTAGACCTGACGGCACACAGGCATCTGGATCGCAGGGTGCCCAGAAAGTTACCAGAGCAGAAGAAAGGCTTCAAGGAAATAAATTAAGTTCTTTCCTCAGACAGGGTGCACAAAAGCTATTTCAATTTGCGTAAGGTAACACATAACCTGATGCGAAAGCTACAATGCCTTAGCATCTGATACCTCTCCCGTTTCTGGTTTTCTGGATCCTGCAACAGATGGGGAGGCAGAAGTCAGATCCCTGAGGTAATCCAGGAGGGAGGTGCAGTAAGCAGTAGCTGCATAGGGCGCTTGGCTGGGACTCACTTCCTCATTGCTGAAGGATGTGAGTGGAAAGGCTGGCAGGTATGCTCTGGTTAGAAGGAAAGGAAAAAGGAGCAGGAGTGAGAAGAACGGGAAGTAAACCAGGCAGGAACTGGGCAGGAGACAAAAGCCCTGTACAGCCGGCCCTGCCCCGCTGCGCTTCAGTCCACTTGCATCAGCACACTCCTGATTCAGCCTGCGGCACCCGACCAAAGGGAGCCGGCCTCAACCTCTGAAGATTTCTTCCTGGACTGCTGCTATCATTTGTAAACTTTGTTTGTTTTGTTTCGCTTTTTGGGTATTAGCCATGGAGCCCAGGCCCTTTAGTACTGAGCTACATTTTTCCTTTTGAGGCAAATTTCACTAAGTTTCCTGGGCTGGGTACGAACTCTGAATCCTCCCGCCTCAGCCTCCCAGAGTACTGGGAAAACAGGTGTTCGCCAGCACCCCATGCAGCGGTGTGTAATTACAGGGGTAGCAGCTAATTCCCACACAGTGGAAGCAACACCTCGGGGCTGCCCTTCGCCAATAACTGTCCTGCTCCTAAAGCCTCAAACCTCCAGGATTACCGCCAGGAATACACAGACTGAATAAACCCCGGCCCCGCAAAACCACAGGGTCCCGTGGGCGGCTCCACCCTTTCGGACAGGCATCAAAAGTGGTTACAAAATAACTGTCATCCCCGCTGGACCCACCCACACCTAAAGTCTAAAACCCCGGCGTCGCCTTCCAACAGCTCTGGGCGACAGTGAATACATCGTCAGGTTATTATTTAAAGGGATCACCAAGTAAAGGAACCACGCCTCCACTGATGGAAGAAACGCCGAACTCATTTAACACCTCTACTTCAGGATTTAATTACAAATCAAAACTATGTTTTAAAAGATTCAGGCCGGCAGGGCGTGGTGCGCAGGAATGTAACGCCGGCCTTCTGGGAGGCTGAGGCGGAAAGATGGAACGCTCGCGTCCGTTCAGGACAACTTGGCAACGCGCTGTCTCAAAGTTAAAAAGGAAAAGGGGCGAGAGGTGGCCAGGGAGGCCTTGAGAGCAAGGGGAAAATAAAGTTCAAGAGAGCTTGCCGCGGAGCTTACACTCACTGAGGAAGACGCCGACGCGTCCCCTCAGGCACAGCTGGTGGCTGGCGCCGGGACCCACGCGCAGAGCAGGGCCGGAGGGCGTGTCACCCACCCACGCGCCTCGCCCCGGGCCCGCAGTTACCTGGTCCAGCGGGATGCGCAGCAGCTCGCTGAGCGGGTGCAGGCAGGTGGATCCCGTGGTGCGGCGGGACAGGCCGGCCGGCGGCGCCTCCGCAGCCATCCCGCATCTTCGGAGCAGCAGCCCGGCCCGGCCCGCTGCAGCTCGGCGGTCTCTGCCCAGCCGGGCGCGCACTGGGGGTGGAGCCGCGCCTTCCCGCTCGGCTGCGCTCGCCACCCATTGGCCGGATGGTGGGAGGAGGCGGAGACACACCCGGCCCCGCCCCGCGCTCCGGCCCCGCCCTGTTGCGCCTGCGGAGGTCCACGGAGCCCTGCCCGGCCGCGCCCGACTCTGTTTACCTCCCGGGCGGAGCTCGGCCGCCCGCCGGCACTTTCGTGGAGCACGCCCTGCGTCGAACAAGCGCGTACGAGGCTCTGCTGGCCTCTGATCCGCTGGATTGCAGTTGTTGATCCCCCTAAGAGACGCCGTTTCCTGGTTTATAGTAGACGCGGTCCCGGGCCCCTTGACTGCTCCTCCTCTGCTCACAAACACCCATGTGGCTCTGTTTGGAAAAGGTTTTCGATTACTGAGAGATTTCCAGAAGCGTGAAGTTCTGAAATCGGCCGTGGAAGTGCACACCTGTAGTCCCAGCTAACTCAGAAGGCTGAAGCACGAGGATGTCGCTTGAGCTCAAGAGTTTGTGATCAACCTGGTTAACATAGGGATACTTGGTTTTTTAAATCCTGAAGGTCTCTTTCCAGGCACGGCTGGGTAAAGAAGCTTTCAGGAAAGCAGTACCCTGGGATGATGGGTAGAACGTCAAAGAACCATGCACTCCTTGCCTGTAATGCTGGCATTATTGGAGGCTGAAGCAGGAGGGTCGCATATTCAAGAACAGCCTGAGTAATTTAAAAAGACCCTGTCTCAAAGTATAAAAAATGTTTGGGGAGATAAGCACAGTGCAAAGAATCTTGGTTCAGTCCCCAATAATAGAAAAAAGAGGGAGGGAGGGAAAAAATTGAGCTCCAGTGCCTGACGGCTCTTCGGGGAAACATCCGGAAGTTGCCTGTGAGTCAAGGCTTAGCATCTGACCACAGCAGGGACTTGCGGCAGACTCCAGCTTCAGATGAAACTGCAGGCTGTCAAACGGTGGCAGCCACTTCCTCTCCTCTGTGCAGGGCTCCTCGAGCCCTCACCACAGCCGCCTAAACATTGCAGTGCTGGTTAGGGTTCCTCCTCCCCTGCCAACTAGCAAGAGAATGAAAACGTTCCTAAAGCAAGCCACAGTCTTCACCACTTACAACGCAATCCATACACGCGTGTGTCCATACAAGTATACACACGTGCACACTCATGCGCACACATGCACAGGGATAAGACGAACATACACATTCGTTAAACATCGCATAATCCTGGAAAATGAACAGAGTTAAAGCAGTGTGCATCTTGTGCAAGATCACAGCTTTGGCAAGGTATCTGAGAGCGGAAGAGACTTGAAAGCACTATTTTCAGAGACAGAGAATCAAATGTATGACCCCACAGGCTCAGATCTTGGGAGGTTGAGGCAGCAAGATCACTTGAGCCCTAGCAGCATACCAAGCTCCCAATCTGAAAAAATAGAGGGAGGGAGGCAGGCAGGCAGGCAGGGAAGGAGGGAGTAAGGAAAGGAGCGAGGGAAGCAAAAGGAAAGAAAGAATTGCTAGAAAACAAATAAACAAGTAGTTTAGGTGCTACTACCTGAAGCAATGCTTCAAACCACGCATTTTTTTTTTCCCAGAAACAAGGGCCACACTCTTTGACTTCAATACTTTCTGCAAAGGCCTAGATTTCTTTTAAAAAGAAATAATCCTGAACAAGTTTATTTTTTTTTTTTTCTCTCTACAACAAAACACAGATTACAATTTGGTTTAAAGCCATATTTTTAAAATGCAGTAACTGAGCTGGGCATGGTAGTACACACTTTTGATGCAGCATTCTGTAGGCTGAGGCAGGAGGATTGCAAATGTGGGCCATCTTGAACTACATATCAGAACCCTGTTTCAAAAACAAGCAAAAATCAGCTAGACCATGCTTAGATTTTTATAAAGTGTTGTGGAACTTACAACTGAACAGTTCTGTTCATATTATGCGTTATGGCTTGTGTTAGAGGGGCCCGAGCCTCCCGTGCTTTCAAGTCTCTGGACTTAAAAGTTCCAGATGCTGGGATCAAGAGGGTGGAGAATGGAAGCCCCACCCTGGGTGTGCCGTTGCGTGGATGGCAGACAGAGAGAGGCTTCTGCTGCTGTGGCTGCTGGTGTCGCTTGCTGCTGCTGCCTCTCTGCCTCCCTGCTGTGCTACCACCCCACCTCCTGCCTGCCATGGACTGTTCCTCCTCTGCCTTGCCTCTCTGCCACTGCACCCTGCCTTGCAGCCCGCTGACTACAGACCGAAACTTCTGCACAGTGAGCTACATAAATCTTTCCCTGTCAACTTGAGGTGTCCGGTATTTGGTCTGAGCAATAAGAAGAGCAACTGAGACATTATTATGCAATAAACAGTAAAAGACACAGATCTAAGAGAGAAAATGAGTTTCACAATGGATGAACAGGGTTTTTATTAGTATAGGCTTGATGAACACGATGTTTATATTAATCTTAGGAAGTGGGTACATGTACTGAACATATCTTAATTCTTTTTACTACCCTTCCCCTCCCCATCTACCTCCCATCCTTTTTCTTGTCTAGATCCCTTTTCCCCATTATTATTATTATTATTATTACTATTATTAGTTCATGTTTAAAAGCTATAATGATTATAGTCATTGTGGGTAGTTGGTATTTAAATTTGTGTGTCTGATTTATTTCATTTAACATTGTTTCTTGGATATAGCCTATAAATGTCTCTAATTTATTCTTCTTTAGAGCCAAGTAGTGCTCTAATACATATAGATGTCACATTTTGTTTTCAAAGAGCCAGTCCCAATTTTTTTATTCTCTGTATAATTATTTAATTAGTTTCAATTTCATCAATTTCCACTCTGATATTTATAATATCCTTCCTTAAATTTGATTTGCATTTGGGTTGCTGTTGTTTCTGAGTATCTTGGAGTTCACCATTATGTTATTTGAGTTCATTCTGTTTTTCTAATGTGAGCATTGACTCCAACGAGCTTCCCTCTTAGGACAGCTTACACTGTGTCCCACAGGTTTGGTTTTGTTTTTTGCAGAACCAGGGATTGAACTCATGCCCTTGCACTTTCTAGGCAAGCACTTATTCTACTGAACTATCTTTCCAGCCCTGTGTCCATAGGTTTTGATGTGTTGTACTGGCATTATAATTTGCTTCCAAAATTGTTAATTTCTTCTGTAATCCAGTGAGTGTTCAGGATGTGCTATGAAGTTTCCAGGTGTTTCTAATTTTTTTTGTGGATTTTGCTGTGTTTGATTGCTAGTTTCAATGCACAGTGGTTGGATAGTAAACACAGAATGACTTTGATTGATTTTTTTTTTTTTTGTATTCATTTAAGAAGGCTTTGTAAACTAGTATGAGGTCTATTTTGGAGAAAACATCCACATGCTAGTGAGAATAATATGTATTCTGTTGTTGTTGGGTAGAATATCTATAGATATTTATGGATATCTATTCAGTCTATTTATTCAAAGATGTGGTTCAACTCTGACATTTCTTGTAGATAATTTGTTGTACTATCTCTTTGTTAAAATGGAGTATTTTGATCACCTAATATGATTGTGTTCATGCTCATTTGATCTTTTATGTTAACCAATATTGTTTTATAAAGGTAGATGTTCCAGGCTTTGGTGTATATATATTTAAAATTGTTGATTCCTGAGCCTATCTGCTGTCTGGTCTGACCTGTGCGACTGGAAGAATCCTCAGCTCCAGAACCCACAGGGTCTGACAGCAGCCAGTAGACCAAGCTGCAACTCGCAGTCAGGCACCACTACAGGGGAACAAGCTTGGTGGATTGAGAACAAACTCCCATAGCTGCTAACAGCATAACTTCACCAAAATACAGAGATCACTGCCATACAAAATGGTAATGACAAGGAGTAAGATGCAGTCACAGGGCCCAAGCCCACCCAAATCAAATACAGGAGACGCTACCATGGAAGACAATGGGAATCATGCAGCCAAAAGCGCTGAATCTGAGGTAGACAGACAACTACAGAAACATATAGAGCAACTCAGGTCAGAGATAACATCTGAAATAAAAAAAGAAATGCATGAATTAATAGAATCTGAAGTGGAAAAACAATTGCAGAAATGTATAGAGCAAAGCAGAACAGAAATAACCCCTGAAGAAAAAAAGGACATGTCTAAATTAATAGCATCTAAAGTAGGGAAACAAATGCAGAAAGGTAAAGAGGAGAGGAGAGCAGAGCAGAAATAAGCTATGAACTAAAGAGAGAAAGGGTAGCTATAATGAAAGACTTAAGAAATATTAAAGAAGATATTGACAAAACACTAGAGGAGAATAGAAAAATGATGAATTCCATGACTGAGTAATGTAAGAAAGAAATAGATCACATGAAACAGTGTCAAAGAGATATACAAGAAAATAAAATCTCAGTCACAAGCTGGTAAAACCATATGAATGAAAGTGAAGATAGAATTTCAGATCTTGAAGACACACTCGCAGCTAGTGAAAAGGCAAGAAAGGATCTCTTAAAAACAACCAGGATGCAGGAAAAAATAATTCAACACCTGCAAGATGATGCAAGAATGAACAATGTGAGATTAATAGAAATCGATAAGAAAGAAGGAGTCAATACAAATGATATAAAAAGAATATGGGCACAAGTAATAGCAGAAAACTTCCCAAATATGAGAAAACAATCAGACATTCAG
>PVKN010029663.1:0-12934 GCA_004027915.1 Capromys pilorides
GCCGCCACAGCTCTAGGGGTGGAAGGAAGGAGCCGCAGTGCCATCGGGGGTGACTCGCTCTCAAGGTGGAGGGCGACCGCACCTGTAGGACTCCGCTCTGCTCCTGGAAGCTGGCCCAGGCCTCCTGAGTCCGCTGCGTGTCCTGGGGTACCGAAGCCTCGATCAGACTCCAGGGGACACATCACTCCCTGTCCCCTGCGACTGTCGGGCTCTCCTCACACTGAAGCCGCCCCTCCCCAAGAGCCTGCTTCCACTCGCACCTGCCGTAGGCCCTCCGCTTGCAGAGCGTGCTTGGCCTCCACCAGCTCCAGCTGTTTCTTCGCGAGGAGCCAAGGAAAGTCAGGAACCCGCGCGCGGGTTCCCTCACAGCCGCGCCCTGGCCGGCTCTTAGGGGTCGTGGCCCCAGCCGCCCTTCAGGCCCCGCCCAAGCACCTGCAGCTCCACCAGCTGGGTCCCCGCTTGCTGCTCCGCGCGCTGCTGACTCAGCTGTTCCCCACCGTAGTAAAAGAGCTGAGGGAGGGGCACATGAGGGCGGGGCTTCCTGGGTTCCTCAGGAGAGGCTTGGGGAACGCGATCAGGGCGGGTCTTCCGAGAGGAACCCCCAGAGAGGCCATCCCATCCCTAGCTGTACCAGACTTGACAGCTCCTCGCCCTGTTCCTGCAGCTACCTGTTGCTTTGCTCCAGCACCTCACAGGCCCCGCCCGCCCGCCGGCCCCGCCCCACAAGGCCCCGCCCCCAGTATCCGCCCCCGCCTCACCGGGGCCCCGCCCCTCACTACCCCGCCCGGCCCTGCCCCGCACCAGCTCCAGTTTTGCTTTCTTCCGAAGCCTCGCGTAGTAGCTTCTCTCGGTCCGTGCGCTTCTGTACTTCCTTGAGCGCCTCCCCTCGTAGATCTGGGGCCACCTGGCTTCGTCTGCTCTGCAGGCTGCGGAGGGAAACAGAGGCTGGTTCTACGAGGAAAGTGATGATCCTGTGGCCCTGTAGCTCCAGGAAGGAGCAGCACAAGTCGGGGTTGGAGCCGAAGGACTCGCCCTGTACGGGCCCTGCCTGGCGCCGCCCTCCCTTCCCGGGCAGTCTGAGTGGATCGTCCGGGTCCAACGGCCTAGGTCGGACCTGCAGGCCGGGCGAGTCGGCCCGACCGTCTTGGGCCGCGGCCCGAGAGCCAGACCGCTCGGTCGAGCCGCTGTCCCCGTGTAGCTCGTGCAGGCGCCCGGCGAGGCTCTCGCTCGGCCTCCAGCCCGCGCACCAGCTCCTCCAGCTCCTGCTTCCGCTGGTGGCCGTCGCTGTTGTCTTGCAGCCGCAGTCGCCTAGGCCGCATGTCTGTCGTTTATAAAGGTTTGAGACTAAGGCAAGAGGATCACAGATTCGAGATCAGGGCATTGTAGCGCCTTCTAGAAACCCTGTCTCAAAGTGAGATCAACCTAAGTACCTGGGGTGGTGTGGGGTGGGGGGGGGCATACAGAGAGGAAAGGGTTATCATCCGACATCTCACCACTGGGGCAAAGTCCCCTCTTACCAGCTGTGTAAATACCTTGCTCAGTGGCTTTCAAATTTTGGTCTCGGGATCCTTTCATACTTTGAGAAGTTATTGATCCCGAAAAGCTTTCCCTGTAGGTAATATCACAGTATTCACTAAATTAATTAAAACTGAACATGCTTAAAATACTAAACTGTATGTGATACTGCAAAATCATTTGTACATAAATAATTTTTGTTTTCAAAAAATAAAAACAAGGAAACAGTGTTAAGTCTAAAAATCTAATGTCTGGTTTAATACAAGGCACTGGTTTCCTCTTTTATTTGAATCTGCTCCTGCATGGTGTCTGTTGCAATATGTTCTTTGCGCGGGGATACATGAAGGAAATAGGCCTCATAAACAGTTGCTCGGAGGCATGGAGAAGGCATTCAAAATGAACAAACTGAAGACAGATGCACGCAGGTGCAAGATTTGGCTTGGGATAGCTGTCAGTAAGCTGACTTATTTTGTTTAGAACAGAAGCCATGAACTAAGGCATTTGAGGATGGGAAGAAAGAGTAAGACTGGCTGGATGTGGTGGTATGCACCAGTAATCCCAGCATTCAGAGGGTGAGGCAGGAGGATTCCAAGTTTGAACCCATTCATGGCTACTCCAAAAGACTGTTCAAAAGGATGATTTTACCTGTTGGGAATCTCAGTCCTGGGAACGTAGACAGGCCACTGATGGCTTACTGTACACTTAATCCTGAAGCAGATGGGCACGCAGAGGCTGTCAGGTGTGGCCACTGAGTGAGGAGCCCATTGTGCAGCAGGTGCCAGCAGAGCGCAGCCAGCCAGAGTCCACGCTGCGGGCACAGAGCCCACACCACACCAGGACTCCATTCAGGAAGACCAAATTTCCTTCCTGATTTGACCACTTTCTCTTTGCCACGTTCGTCCTTTCTAGTATTCCTGTGTTCACCTGAAAGGAACTGAGACAGCATAAAAATTCACAGATTCCATGAATAATTCAGAGTAAAAAATAAAGTGTTTTCCTTACTTGATCAGAGCTCAGTGACTTTTCCCTCCAGCATGGTTAATTTGAGGTCAGGCCCTTACAGCTTAAGGTTATTTTAGGTCACAGAACAAACCTTTTCCTCTGGGGTTCTCTATCCTTTCAACCCCACAGGTCAGGCCAGACTCTATCCATCCCAGGGAAGGGGCAGAGCCGACTCTTTCACATGTGTTCAGTTCTTTCCTCAGTTACAGCTGTAATTCCAGCCCAGAGACTGAGACAGGGAGTTGCAAGTTAAGTCCCACCTGGACAACTTAGACCCTGTTGCAAAATAAAATACAAAAAGGGCTGGCATGTAGCTCAGTAGTAGAGCATTCCTAGGTGCAATTCCCAGTATCACCCCCAAAAGTGATACCAGATGACTCAATCTCCATACATCTGTACAAAGAAAAGGTCATGTGAGCACATAGACAGGGCAGTCACCAAGAGAAGTGGCCCCAGAGCGACACCTACCTGCTGGCACACAGGTCTTGGAATTCCTAAGCTCCAGAACAATAAACTAAATCCACAGTGATCATGTATTGAGTTTTTTTTTTTCACATATATGGTCATTATAAATATTTGTCATTATTATTGGTATTAAAATTTGTTCATTATAGTTGAGAAAACACTTGGAGAAGGCTCCAGGAAACAGACTCTCCTAAATGAAAGAACTCTTTGACCAAAATCAATTTCCTCAAATAACATTTTCAGGAAATCTGTCATATCCTTACAACCCTGAACATATTTTCTTTTTTATTATGGCTGGCTCAGCCTGCCCTGGGTGTGGGGCTGGCCTAGCATGCGGTGCTGGGGATTGAACCATGGTCCCTGTGGTTGCCTAAGCTCGCCTAAGCAGGTGCTTGAGAAAGCTGAGCCATCTCACTAGCCCCATATTTTCTTTTAAATGGACTCACTTCTATCTTTTACAGAGAGGAACACATTGTGCAAGGAAATAGTGTTGCAGTATCCTAAATGAGAATCTGTTATCACCTGTCACACTAGAAAATATAAGTACAAGCACCAGAATGTCATTACATTCTAATTAGGCACAATACCTATGGGTGTGAAGTCTTCTCTGTTAGAAAGGAGATCAGCAAATATAAGAGGTCTTGAAAGCTGTTACCACTGAATGAGACAGCACACTTCCTCATGGGCACCAAAAGTCAGCAAAATAGGAAGTCTCTTTTTTTTCTTTTTTTGGGGGTGCTGGCTCAGGCTCCCAGCTGGCCAAATAGCTTAGCCAATTAAAGCACCTGCAGGCACAGGGCCTGCCATGCTGGCCCCGCCTCCACCCCTGGGGTGCACTGAGATGGCTATTGAGACCAGGCCATGGTGGCTGGTGGCAGTTACCTGTAATCCCAGCTCCTAGGAGGCTGTAAACAGGCCGATCACTACGAGTCTGATCTAGTAGTGAGACCCTGAACACACTGTAAACCCTTCCCTAAAATACAAAAAAAAAACCAAAACAACAATATAGTCTCCCACGCCCTACCTGCTGTGACCTTCCTGACCTCAGCAAGCTGGGAGAAGTCAGGAAGGGAATTGGTCATTGCTATTTCTGTGAAGGAGGTCTGCAGGCAGACTGCCTAAATCCCGGCTGCATCGGGGGCCAGCTGGGTGCTACTGAGCGGCACCTTGTTCATGACTCCGAGACTATACTCAGGACGCTGGGGCAGGAGCATGTGTCCTCTGCCCTAAACCCCTAAAGCCTGGCTAGCACACAAGGCCCCACCCTTTACATTCTTCTGTCTTTGCTGACAGAGGTAGCGGCCAAAATCTTCCTAAGGGAGGCCTCAAACCCTGAGATGCCACCCAAGGCAGTGTGCAGTAGAACTGGGCTAGAACATGGGCAATGGAACAGACATTCACATCTGTCAGTCTTTTAGCCAGTCACATAGTCATTTTGAGACTCTGTTTACCCATCTGTTAAATGGAATCACAAAACCCTGAAGACCTATTCATAGAGTCGCAAGGACTGAGTGAGATAGCTATGTGGGAGCTTCCCAACGAAATACCTGGTCCTGAGATGCTCAGCAGTATCGTTCACCTTTTCCATCTGCAAATCCAAGGAGATAAACCTTCACCCACAGTGGACTGTCCTGCCCTGGTGTCTGAAGGACACTCTCCAGGGTCTAGTCCATCATTAGGAAAGACTGTGAGCAAGGAATCTTGTGGGGCACTTGGATGTGGGGATTTTTTAAAATTTTAAATGTATTTGGTACAGGGTCTCATTATCCTCAGAGACTCCTAGTGATCCTCCTGTTTTCAGCCTTCCCAGTACTAGAATTACAGGCATGTACCATCCACCAGTCTCAGTGGCCAGGTCAGTGCGCCCGGGCTAGGGGCAGCATGGCATGTGGGGATATGGAGATTCTAAGCTGAGGCCACTTCCTCTCCCCTGAAAGAAGACACACATTGACCCGCATCTGCCATCAACCTACTCCAAAGTCTGGAACATCACAGTGGACCTCAGATGCCATCAAGGTTAGGGACCCCAACGTTCAAGGGAGCAGTGTCCTGGAGCATGTCTGGGTCCCCCACTCTCAAAGCTATCACAGGAGCATAGTGCATGACTGATGTGCCAGACCTGCTGAGTAAAGGCTTCTCACAGCTCCTCCCAACAAATCACAAAACCCTCCAAGATAACACACAGGGAATGGATTCAGCAAGGTGGAGTTTCTTCCCTAAAAGGGTACAGGAGGTTTCTGGAGGCTGATCAGATCCCCAGGTACCTGTGGGTAGATGGGGGCAACCAGGAATAAAAGAAAGACAGACACAAATTTCAAGGACTGGGAGTGAGCAGGCTCAGCGCTCTCTTGGCTTGCCCACTTTACTAGACAGCATGAAGTATAGGGGGAAGGGATCGTGCACCATTCATGAAACAGTTAAAAGAGAGTTTGAAAATTAAGGAATAGATTAAAATTTAAAAGGGGAACAAGTTAAGAGGGATGGAAATCCCTTCCCCATACCTGGGTGCCTGCACAGGTTAATGGAGGACTAGACATTTTATGTTGTCCTTAGCAGATGTTATCTTCCCCCGGGAGCCTGGTTATTCTGAGCCTTCCCTGCACTGCCAGAGAGCATGCAGGCTTCTGCACACTTTGCTGGAGCAAGTCTACTCAGCCCTCAGAACCGTGGAGCCTAGGTCTGCAGCTTGGCCTCCCACCATTTCTTTACACAGTCTGGTCCCTGACAGGAAGAGAGGCGGAGCTGGCAAGAAGGGCTTCCCCAGAGTCGGGGCAGCCGCCGTCCTGCTGTTCTGCCCTTCCGCCCTGCAGGAGCAGATCTGTGTGTCCTGGCTCTCTCCAGCCCTCGGAACACAGCCAACCACAGGGGGGCGCACCACACCTTTGTGAAGTGAATGAACACATGAAGGAAGGCGTCCGAGAACGACAGCTGTGGCTGAGGACCAGCCCGCCGTGCTCCTCCCCTGCTCTGCCACCGTTTGGGTAAGCAGGGGAAGGCTCTCGGGAATGGAGGGAGGCCCTGCATGCTGCTGTCCCCTGCCTCTGCTTGGTCCTCAGGGGCCATCTGCATGGCTGCTGTGAGGCTGCGTCCCAGCCAACATGATACCAAGGGCAGGCCTGAGTCGGGAGGCTCAGGTGGCAGCAGGGTGTGGAGCGGGGTGGGGCTGCATCGTCGCAAAGTGCTTCCCATCATTCCACGCAGTACTCATCAGAGGCACCAGGAAAAATGATTCTGATGCCATGTCAGCTTGGTCAACTCTTGGGGACATAAGCTTCTTTCCTGCAGGGCTCCTTAGAAAGCTTATTTTAGGCTGGGGAGACAGCTCAGTGGTCTAAGCACCTGCCTGGCAAGCACAAGGACCTGGGTTTGATCCCTGGCACCATATACTGTGCTGGCCTGAGAGCCCTGGGTATGTGGTGTTGGCCAGTGAAACCAGGCATGGTGGTGCACGCCCATAATCTCAGGGCTGGGGAGGATCACTAAGAGTCAGGAGAATAACTGTGAGTCTAAGTTGTGTAGCAAGACCCTGCACCTGTAATAATTTTTTTTTGTAAAGAGGAAAGCATATTAAAAAAGCAAATCTTGTGCCTCTCCAAGAAGAGTGGTTAGAACTTGTATGACCAAAGAATAGTGCTCCATGAGACAACAGTTTAGGAAATACTGGCCTAACCAAAAGAGCCCCCACCTACCTAGGTGACTTTTTTTTTTAAACCAGGATTCAAACTCAGAACCTTTGTGCTTACCAGAAAGGCACTGAGCCACTGAGCTATATCCCTGGTCCCTAACCTCAGTGACTCTGAACAACCTGCCTCACCCACTTGCCATGGCTGCTCTAGTAGTAAGAGGCAGGGTGGGATTTGCAGAGAGAACAAGGGAGAAATGAGAGCAAGGGAGGGACATAAAAATGGTGCTGGTGAGAAGCAAATGTGTTAACAACAGCAAGCACCCCGCCAACCCCGCAGTGGCTGTGAGTGGCAGACAGCTAAGTGCAGCTCTGAAGCCCAGGGCTGCAGCTCAGGTGACAGTAACGCACTGTGACAGCATCCTGGTTGTGAGGTGTGCTGTGGCCATGAACGATGCCACCACCAGGGGGCACTGTGGAGGGCTCACGGGACTCAGTAAAGGTTTTGTAACTGCCCATGAGTGTATGATCACTTCACATCCAAAGCTCAAGGGAAAAAAAATTCTCGGGGGTTAACTCAGTGCACAGCATTTGCCTAGCACTGAATTGGTCCTGGAGCCAGGCATGGTGGCACTCGTGGAGATCCCAGCACTCTGGGAGGATCGCAAGGGTGAACCCAGCCTGGGCAACTGGGCAATTTAGCAAGACTGTCTCAAAATGATAGATGGTAAATAGATAGATAGATAGATAGATAGATAGATAGATAGATAGACAGACAGACATGTAGTTCAGCATGAAGATTCTGAATTTGATGCCCAGTGCCACACACACATACACACACATACACACACACACACACACACATCAGGGAGTGCTAAAAGAGCCCACTATAAACAGTGAACCTGTGCTGTAAGAGTCTACTCAAGGATACCGTTGTCACCTTCACTTGGGTGGCACACACAGTAAAGGTGTCCGAGTCTCAGGTCATTGGTTATAACAAATGGCTGCAGACGATGCTGGTATTGGGAAGCTGGGGAGAGGACAGGGGAGGGATGGGAATGTGTAGGAACTCTGCACTTGCTGCTCAGATTTTAAAGTCTATTATATTTTTTTGAAAAGCCTGAAGGATGCACCCAAAACTGATCATAGTGGTCCCTCCTTGAGGGCAATGGGACCTGAGGTGCCAGAAGGGTCCTTCATTTTTTCTTTCTTTTCTTCTATTTTATTCTGTATTCTTTTGTACTGTTATGAAAGCACTCCTCACATAGCTGCTTTACAGCAGGGGGAACAGGCACGCCCTCCACAAAGCTCTGGACTGTGGAGGGTCACTGCTTTGTGGCTACAGCGTCAGCGTCACCATTATCTCAGGCCTTCTGTTCCAGGGTCTCCCCCAGTGTGGACAGCACCTGGCCAACACCCCCCCACCCCGTCCCCAGGTGGGTTAACCTTGCTGGTGATGGTGATGCTGCCCAGCAGAAGGACCTGGTCATCACTGATGCTGTCTCTCCTTCCAGTGGGCGCTCTGGCTGACCAAGTTCCAGCCCTGCTCACTCGGGCCTGACCTCTCTGTTACAGCAGGGGGAGCTGCTCGAGGGAGGGCAGCCTCCTTTCCCACCCCACTGCAGCCTGCGTCAGCTTATAAATGGGCTGCCTGTGGCATATACGAGGCAGCAGATCAACAAGAAGTAGTTGGGAAATCCTGTGAAAGGACAAACTGATGACCCCACTGGCCTTGGGGGGAAAAAACAGGAGACAGGCATCACTCATCCTGGGTGCCATTTTGGATTCTGTACTTGGTCATTTTGAGAAGCAATGTAGAATGGTGGGAAAGCCTGACTTTCTGGGAAGAGAGTGCAACATCTTCTGCAGCTGCAGGGCCACAGGGATGAGGAGGATTAAGGACCAGCCCAAGGCGCCTTTGCTCTTAGATTGTGCTAGGAAACTCCCTGTACACTGGGCTTCCCAGTGATAAGAGTAAATAATGAGAGACAAGTAACTAAGACGGCCCCATTTTACAGGTGAGAGCAGTGAGCCTTACAAGGAAGTGCCAAGGTCACGCAGGTGAACCAAGATTGGACCCTGGTCCCCTGCAGCTTCCATTCTGAGTTCTCCTCCATTCTGCTCAGCAGGACCACCTTGGGTACAGAGGGCTGTGTGGGAACTGAATGACTGGATGGAGACTGGTGGAGCTCAGAGGGGGTCTTGGGAGACAGCAGAGATCTGAGCACCCACAAGGCCCCTGGGCCTGGGCTGGCCAGCCGGCCTTGTGGAAGCAGAGAAAGCGTGGAGGCGGACGGGCCCTGCACTTGGCCTTCACTCCAGCATGCTAGCCTACCCAGGATCCATAACCTCTTCTGGCCTCGGCAGTGTACCCCACAGAATGGTCCCTCCACCACTACCTGTCAGGGTTGCTGTGAGCAACAGGGTGAAGACAACCCTGTAAAGTGATGCCCAGCCCTGGATTGAGGGAGAGAGGACCCTGGGGATCTGCTCATGGAGGTGACAGCAGGAAGAGTGCTGTGCTGGGTTTTATTCTCACATTTCCAAGATGCCCTGAGACACAAAAATGGCTTCTTGCTGGGCCAAAGCATAGCCCACCTAGGGCAGAGCTCTTTGAATTCAGGAATACTGAATTCAAAACAGTCCCAGATCAGCATAGTAGGCAAGAAGGGCCTATTCCCCACCACAGCCTTAGGATCACATAGCTCTGAGCTCTGACACTTCTGAGCTGTGTTATGCAACCTCTCTGAGCCAAGACCACCACATATGAACAAACAGCAGACAGACCCCCCCCTCCCCCTTAAGACATGGTTTTGAATATTTTTTCAGCTTGGACTGGAGCCTCTAGCTCAGTACAGCAAGTGAGTGCTAGGGCCTCACTGCTACCCACCCTCCCTGGAGGCCTGTGGGCCTTGGCATGAGCTGAGACACCTCCAAGAAAGATGGGAGCCTGGGAAGGCATGGAGTGAAAGAGTGGCAAGGTCTGGGCTGTGTCCAGAAAGGGCCACGCCTGGCTGGGCAGGGAGACTGCGTGAGGGTCAAAGCAGATGTCAAGCTGGTTGCAGTGGTGCAGGCCTGTAATCCTAGCTACTCAGGAGGTTGAAGCAGGAGGATCATACAAGAGGTTTCAGGCCAGCCTGGGCAACATAATAAGACCTCTCAAAGAAACCTGCCTGGAACGCAGCTCAGCTGGGAACACTCACAAAATCGAGGTGAAGCCAAATGCAGGAGGCCCTGTGGCTGCAGAGAGGGCGGTAGTGCAGGCAGGGCTTCTGGCACATGCTGGGTCTCCATGCCAATGCTGAGCTGCTTTCCATTCTTTTTATTTTATTTTGCCACCACCTCAGCCCACCCCATCAACTCAGGTGAGCAGTTTTCTATAAAGTGTGTGTGTGCATGTGTGCACGGGTGAACAAAGACAGCTAATGATTTCAACTTCAGAAATCTCATCTCTTCCAAGCTTAAAAACCCCCAGGAAGGGACAGTGTCCTCACCACTTCTCCTGTCCCACCTTCTTCCCAACACAAAATTGATTTTGATCCATCTCAGTATGACTGACCTGACCTGGGCCAATCGGATGCTCCCTCCCTGACCCTAGTATCATTATGGTCTTTCTTGAATTGGGAGACAAACCTCTGCCTCTCCTTCCCTCATCAAAATCAGTGTCTCCAAGTGGAGAATATGTGACGGAAACTGTCTAGTCTGGCTCCAGTCCACGTGCTCAGGATGAAGGGAGTGTCACGCTGGGCCTGGGAAAGGTCCTATGCTCAGAGATGTTCTCTGGGAAAACCCCATATGGCTCCTCTCTGCTCCCTGTGAAGCTGTTAGGAGCTCAGTTTCTGGAGCTAGAAGGATGAGGTTGTGATCCCAGCTCTGCCACTCCCTTGCTGTGCAATGTTGAACAGGTCATCCAACCTCTCTGGGCCCCAGTTTTCTTTTGCATAAAATGGGGCAGCAATAGCACTCACCTCTTGAGCTGGTGGGAGGATTCATGAGTGAACGCATAGGAAATGCCTGGGACACAGCTTTAGTACAATCGGTGCTAAGCAGATGTTGGCTCCTCCTGCTACGGTTGCTATGACTACTATTACATCATAAGTAGTATGTGATGCTTCTCTGGGGTCCTTTCTCCATTTAAAATGCTATCATGATGTGAAAAGGGAACTTTTATTCCAGTCAGGTTTACCTGGGATGGCCTCCAGATTCCATAGGTTCGGGCAGTAGGGGCCAAGGGCAGCCACTTGGTGAAAGCTCCACATTCCATCTCTCTGTGGAAAAACGCACATCCCTCGACATGTCAGCACCTGTCATGTCTCTGCATGGTGAGTGCAGTGGTGGCCCACAGGGTAGGTCCACGTCCTAACTGCCGGTGCTCATGAATAGGAACAATTTGGACGAAGCATGTTAGCAGGTTTTTTTGCTTGTTTGTTTTTATAGCAGGTTTAATTTAGTTAAAGATCTCAAAGTGAGATCCTTAGCCAAACCCAGCAGTAAGTATGCTTAGAAGAGGCAGGAGGCATGAAATCCAGGGGAAAAGACCACAAGAAGCCAGAGTTTCGGGGTGAGGTGAGGAAGCCACAGGGCACGGAACATCCAGAGCCACACACCAGAATCCAGGAGAGGTAGGGACAGAGCTCCCCTACAGCTTCTGAGGGAACAGGGCCCTGCTAATGCCTTGACTTCAGGCTTCTGCTCTCCGAACCTGAGAGAGAAAAATGACTATTGTTCTGAGCCATGGAGGTGGTGGTAATTTGCTACAGCATTTTGGGATATGAGCACACCCTGAAATACACACAGCAAACCCTGGCTTGGGAGTGGCACTGTGGTCCTGGGCCCAGTTAAAAACTAATGCAAACTGGGCAAAGTGATGCTCGCCTGTAATCCCAGCACACTAAGAAGCTGAGGCAGGAGCATCACAAGTTCCAGCCCAGGCGGGGCAACCAAGTGAGACCCTGTTCAAAATACAAAAGAAAGAAAGGACTTGGGGTATAGTTCCGTGCAAAGGCCCTGGATTCAATCTACAGTAGAACAAACAAAAACACTCCCTCATGCAGTTCCTGTAGTTTGTAATATATATATATATATATATATATATATATATATATATATATATATATAATACACTGTATTCACTGAATTAGTGAATACAACTTCATTAAATAAATAAAAGTGGATATAAAAGAATCAAATAAATACCAGTGCTAAGCAGATGTTGGCTCCTCCTGCTACGGTTGCTATTAAGATGACCTTAATACTCTGCTATCACAATTAAACAGATCAACTAAACAAATGAATAAACAAGAAACGAATATCAGAGCCATACTTTGAACAAATGGATGTAATAGATGTCTAGAGAGTACTTTACCCTATTGTGGTGGATTGAGTAACAGTCAACTTCTAAAATCCAGGTGAAGCGAGTCAACATGGTCCTGGGTGTGAAAGGCCACCTGAGAGTTGTTGCAGCAGTATAAAAAAGAATTGGAAGGGAAGATGGTGTGCTGTTGATTCTCCTGATGAAGCTCGTCACACGGGTTCTCTTGGTATGAACTCAGCTATTCTCATCATCAGAGGAACTCAGGTCCTCGCTGTCACAGAGGGTGGCTCCAGTTCTTTTCAGGGGAGCTCTGGCCCTTATTTGAGCATTACTTGCTGGCTCCAGTGCAGAGCCCTCATCCTGGTGGCACAGATCTCCACCCTGCTGGTGCAGACTTCCTAGCTTCCACCACTGACCTTTGGGCCTCCCAGGGTAGATCCTTGACACAGACCTGCAAGGTACACTGTCATGGGCTCTAGGCCTCCAGTTGGATTTGTGGAGGACACTGTCTCCACACTGCTCTAGGTCTTCAGCTAGACCTGGTAGTGACATTGCCTGGTCAGCTAGGCCCTCAGCTGGATTTTTTGGATCTGTAGTGTGTGGACGGGTCTCCCTCATTCTTTTGCATTTGACTCTTTGGGTAAATATTATTTAAAAAAACCCTATAAATTAAATCCTGTATTAAATCCTGTCCCTAAAAAACTCTGCTGCACCTAACCTATTTAAAAGAATACATACTCTTCTCTGAGCAGTACACAATGTTTTTCAAAATAGATCACAGAGTAATTCATAAAACCTGTTTAAGTAAACAAAAAAGAATTAAAATTACTCCATGTTTACTACAGATCATGGTGATCAGAAACTAGAAATCAATCACAAAAGAAAGCACAGAAATTTTACAAACATTTGAATGTTAACGTACTCCTACAGACTCAAGGGACCATACAGAAAATGGAAGAAATTAAACAATTCCTGGAATCAAATGTTAATGCCAAAAAAAAGTTAATGCCAGCATA
>PVKN010029664.1:0-12912 GCA_004027915.1 Capromys pilorides
TCTTCTTTAAGCAGGCTGGCCTCCACATCTGCTGCGATCCTCCTGCCTCAGCCTCCCAAGTTCTGGGGTTACAGGCTCGTGCCACCATGCCTGACCAACCATCACGGTCACTCCTGTGTTGATCTGTTCATTCACAGACTTTGGATGGCACAAGTGGGGTCCTTCATTGAGTCCCTTGGAGATGCATGGGCTGGGCTCGGCAGCAAACTTCACACGGGGGAGCACTTGCCCCGAGCACTTGAGGGCTGGCTCCACCCTAAGCCAGCACACATGGAGAGAGAGAGAGAGCGAGAGAGCGAGAGAGCGAGAGAGCGCGCGCATGCACTCAGTATAGTAGTGTGTATCCGGCACCCGTTACCTGGGAGGCTGAGGCAGGAGGATTTCACTTTCCCGACCAGCCTGGGCAATTTAGCCATCTATCTCAAAAACTAAAAAGTGTTGGAGATGGAGCTCAGAGTAAAGGCTCTGGGTTCATACCCCAGTTTGGGAAAAAATTTGTACCATGAGAGAGCCAGCAAGCTGGCTCAGTACTAAGCACCTGCTTAGGCAAGTGCAGGGACCAGGATTTGATCCCCAGCACCACTGAGGTGGCCACTGAGGCTGGGCATGTCACACAGCCATAAAACCAGCGCTGGGGAGGAGGAAAACTGGAGGATCACTGAGTCCGAGCTGCGTAGTGAGACCCTGTACCAAATACATTGAAAAAAATTTTTTCGTACCATGAGGCCTTTTTTTTTTGTCTTTTTGAGACAGGGTCTCGCTATGCAGTTCAGGCCGGCCTTGAGCTCACTTTTGTAGCCCAGGCTGGTTTCAAACTTGCACCAATCCTCCTGCCTCAGCCTCCCAACTGCTGGTATTTCAGGCATGTGCCACCATGCCCAGCCCATGAGGCTTTTTCATTGTTGGTTTTCTTTCTTATTTGCTTTTTTTTTTTGAGACACAGCACCTCTACCTAGTCCAGGCTGGCCTCCACCTGGCAGCAATCCTCCTGCCTCAGCCTCCAGAGTGCTGGGTTTACAGGTGTGCACCGCCACACACCCCCCCCCACTGTGAGGCTCTGAATGGGGTTCTGCATATTTGCACCTAACTATATCTCCCATCCTGCATCCGTGGACCCCCACCAGGACACCTGTGGTGCCACCAAGAACAAGGGTCTCCTTCATGAGTCCCCTTCCTGAGTGGCATGGGGCTGATCCCACCCCTAAGAAAGAAAGTCATGTGATTCAGTCCTAGCCAATCAGACATTTCCTTTTGCCCAGGAAGCCGTAAATGACAGTCACATGATCTGACAATGGCCAATCTACACATTTACTGTGAATTTAGCCCGCCTGCAGACATCATATGACCTAAGCCCAGCTAATAGAAAGGATCCCCAAGACGCGAGTAATTAAGTAGAAGAAATTGGCTGGAGTTGCGAAGCTGGGAAAATGAAAGCCTAAACTGTGGGGGATCCCTGTCTGTTGACAGGGGTAACAGCTGTCCCAGGAATGGAGCCAACACAGCAGAGCAGAGTGTGCGGAGACGCAGAATCTTGATTACAATTAGGAGCCCCTGGATCCCGCTAGGCCCAAAGCGAGGCCATGAACTTGAAGCGGTTCTTTCTGCCGTCTTCACTCGCATCCAGAAATCCTAAATGTGATGAGAGACTGCACCAGGATGGCGGCCCTGTGGTTTGTGAAGACGGACAGGTCCTCCATGTGATGCTGGAGTCCAGGCAGTCGTTGACGGCCTATAACTACGTGTTTGATGGAGGGCCGCGTCCGTGCTAGACTTGAAGTTTGAGGCTGCTTACATCTCTGAATCTTTGGCACCAAGACTTAGGCGAGACACACAGAAGGTACTCAACAGATGCACGTGTGGCCGAGCTGTGGGAGAAGGCAGCTCGAATCATCTGGAATGCATCGGTAATCGCTGGAAGATCGCTCAAGCCTAAATGGCTAGATGGTGGAGCACATCCGTCAGGCCAGGACTTTGAGAGGCTGAGGCAGGATGACCTCAAGTTTAAGCCTAGGTTGGGCAACACTGTGATTTAGAGAGACCCTGTCTCAAATAGGACTGCTCCGGGCAGGGGACCTAGACTCAATCCCCAGTACAGGAAAAAGTAAATGGCTAGCTCAGTTATAGATAGGGTCACCCGTTGGAAGCCACCAGATGCTTGTCCCAGGCCAGCGCAGTGCTCACACAGGACCTGTGCACAGCCACCCACAGCCACAGACCCTAGGGCGTCCTGGATGGCTGGAGACCCCGGCCTTAGGGGAAACACGTGAGCTGGGTCATACACCGTACGGTTTAGGGCACAGTGACAAGGAGATTATCATTATTTAATAGAGACACTGTTTTTTCTAAATATGAGACCTGGGAGCTGGGCGTGGTGGCGCACGCCTGTAATCCCAGCACTTGGGAGGCTGAGGCAGGAGAACCGGTGTGAGTTCGAGACCAGCCTGGGCTACAAAAGTGAGCTCAAGGCCAGTCTGAACTGCATAAGACCCTGCCTCAAAAAGACAAATGAAATGAGGCCTGGCTGTACCTGACTTTTTGTTCCAGCCCTGGACCTAATTTTCCCATGGTGCTTTTAACTTGAGTTGACAGAACATAAAGAAAGCAGCCATTAACAGACTGGGGAGATAGCTCAGGGGCACAAGGGCCTGCCTGGCAAGTGCAAGGCCCTGAGTTTAATCCCCAGTGAAGTTAAAAAAAGCCATTAAACACAGTTACTGGGCTGGGGAGATAGCTCAGTAGAATAAGCACTTGCCTGGCAAGCTCAGGGTCCTGAGTTCAACCCATGATACCGCAAAAAAGAAAAAAGAAATTAAATATAGCTACCTCAGAGTGATAAATGTTGTTTTTCTAATGGTATCTGTTTGTTTATTTGTTTTTATGTATTTAGTACAAGGCCTATAGGTTCTCACCACACAGATGGGACCCACAGTGATCCTCCTGTTTTCAGCCTCCCAAGCGCTGGGATTACACGCATACACCGCTGCGCCCAATCTCAACTGTCTTCTCAGCATGCTGGGGCCAGCACAATGTGCTAGGGATCGAACCTGGTCCCTGAGTCTGCCTAAGTGGGCACTTTAATCTGCTGAGCTATCTGACTGGCTCTTATTTGTCTTGTTTTTTTCATTCATTCATTCATTCATTCATTCATTCATTCATTCAGTGGGACAGGCATTCGAACTCACAACCTCGCACTTGCCAGGCAGGCACTTGTGCCACAAAGCTATCTCCCCAGCCCCTCTTGTTTGGTTTTTTTTTTTAAATTCTTTTATTTATTTATTTATTTATTTGTTTGTTTGTTTGCTTGTTGTGTTTGTTTATTTATTCATTTTGTGGCTGGCTCAGCCTGCCCTGGTGGGGGCGCTGGCGCAGCATGTGGTGCCGGGGATCGAACTGCAGTCCCCGCAGTTGCCTGAGCCCTCCTAAGCAGGCGCTTTAGACCACTGAACCATCTCGCCGGCCCACTTGTTTGTTTTTTAGAGACAGGGTTTCACTGTGTAGTTCAGGCTGGCTTTGAACTCAAAAACAATCTTCCTGCCTCAGCCTCCTGATTGTCTGGATAACTGGTATGTACCATTATACCCAGCTCTTAAACACTGCTTTATTCTTTTTATTTTTTATTTATTAATTTTTTGTGTGTGTGGAACTAGGCATGGAACTCAGGACCTTGTACTTGCTAGGCAGGCACCTGTGCCCCTGAGCTATCTCCTGGCCCCTGTTTTATTTATTTTCTTAGGCAGGGTCTCACTATGTCCTGCAGACTGGTCTTGAGCTCACAGTGATCTTACTGCCTCTTAGAGCTTTCCTGAGGGCTGGAATTATAAGTATGTGTCACTATGCCAGTTCAAACACCATCATAATGCAGTCTTTTTTTATTGTGATAAATTACACAAAACATAAAATTTTTCTTTAGAGACATTTAATACATTTGTGATGTGCAGGTCTTTTTTTTTTTTTCTTTTTCTTTTTTCTTTTTGTGGTACTGGGGATCAAACTTGGGCAAGCTATTTTCCTGGCCGTACTAGGTCTTAAGTAGGCAGAAGGACCGCAAGTTCAAGCCCAGCCCCAGCAATTTAAGGACCTAGCAAGATCCTGTCTTGAAATAAAAAGAGCTAGGCATGCAGCTCAATGTGAGGGCCCTAAGTTCAAATCCAAGCACTGCAAATATGTAACTACATATATTAATTTTATTTATTTATTTATTTATTTATTTATTTATTTATTTATTGTCTTTTTGAGACAGGGTCTCGTTATGCAGTTCAGCCTGGCCTTGAGCTCACTTTTGTAGCCTAGGGTGGTCTCAAACTCACACTGATACTCCTGCCTCAGCCTCCCAAGTGCTGGGATTATAAGCATGTACCACCACTCCTGGCTCATATTAATTTTTAAATCAGGGGCCGGGGAAATAGCTCAGGGGCACAAGTGCCTGCCTAGCAAGTGCAAGGTCCTGAGTTTGATCTCAGTTTCCGCAAAAAAAAAAAAAAAAAAAAAAAAAAAAAAAAAAAAAAAAAAAAAAAAAAAAAAAAAAAAAAAAAAAAAAAAAAAAAAAAAAAAATTAAATCATCACTGAGATAATAAAAATTAAAGATGAGCATGTAGTTCAGTAGTATTTGCTTAACATGCATAATGTCCCAGATTCCATCTATAGAATCACAAAATAAAAATACAAAAAATAAATCTAGGGCACGGTGGTACATGCCTGTAAATCCCAGCACTTGGAAAGCTGAGGCAGAAAGATTATTGTGAGTTTGTGACCAGCCTGGGCTGCAAAGTGAGCTCAAGGCCAGCCTGAACTGCTTAGGGAGACCCTGTCTTGAAAAGACAAAAACAAAACAAAAACCCTTCTTGAGGGCCAGCGAGATGGCTCAGCAGTCTAAAGTGCCTGCTTAGGCAAGCTTAGGCAATCGTAGGGACTGTGGTTAGATCCCTGGCACCACATGCTGCACCAGCCCCACCCCCAGGGCAGGCTGAGCTGGCCATTAAAAAAAAAGAAAAAGAAAAAAGAAAAGAAAAAGCTACATTTTGGGGCTGGGGAGATAGCTCTGTGGCACAAGTGCCTGCCTGGCAAGTGCAAAATCGTGAGTTTGAACTCCAGTCCCACAAAAAAAAAAAAAAAAAAAACCTTCTATAAAAAATAAAACAAGTTGAGTGTAGTGGCGCCCCAGCAACCCCAGAACTCTAAGAGGCTTCGGCAGAAAGACACAAGTATGAACTTACAAAATTAAAAATTCTATAAAGAAAGAAGGAACGGGCTCAGCCCAGGCAACTTAGTGACTTAGGGAGACATCGTCTCCAAATAAAAATTTAAAAAGGACCAAGGATGTTATTCAGTGTGAAAGCCCTAGTTTCAAGCCCAGTACCACAAAAACAAAATAAACAAACAAAAAAACAGTGAATTAAAAAATAAAAGTCATCACTCATTTCCTCTTTCAGAGAACTTGGAAAGTCATGTGATTTAACCAATAGCATTCAGCCTATGAATCTTGCAAATCATGTGATTCAAGACTATCCAATCAGAAGTGCACACAAGGCCGGGGTCTGTCATGTGACCCCAGGTTGGCCAATCAAAGCACCACACTCATTCCCTAGTGAGTCTAGGTTGCCCTGTGCCAGTCAGAGCGCTCTACTCAGACGTAAAGATGGAATCAGGGATGCCAGGTGCCTGGTGGGCACCGTACGTTAGGTGTAAACGTCATTTAGCTCTGCCGTAGTCCAGTACTGCCTCTGCAGCAGTCATTCCTTCCTTCATTCACTACCCACTGACCCCCCTCATATTAAACAGGGAAACATAGAAATACACAAATTTCTGTTTCTTAAAACGGAGCACGATCACAGGGACTGCACCACGAAGCTACACCCCCCAGACCTGCATTTTGTGGCATGGTCTTGCTAAATTGCCCAGCCTGGGCTCAACCTTGGAATCTTCCTGTCTCAGCCTCCTGAGAGCTAGAATTATAGGCATGAGCCACCACCCCCAGCTCAACCCTGGTATTTAATTTTTTTGTATTTTGTCTATTGTCATTTTTAAGCCAACTTTATTTTTTATCACTTTATTATTTACTTTTATTTATTTATTTATTTATTTGGCTTCCTTTTTTTTTTTTTTTTTTTTTTTTGCAGGACCAGGGTTTGAACTCACGACCTTGCACTTGCCAGGCAGGCACTTGTGCCACAGAGCTATCTCCCCGGCCCCATGGCTTCTTTTCTCAGACCAGGCCTCTAGGTAATCCAGGCTGACCTCGAACTTACAGTAGCCCCCTTACCTCAGCCTCCTGAGTTCTGGGATTACAGGCGTGCACAACTATGCCCTAATAAACTAACTTGAATTTCTTAAGAAATGTTTCACATATGCATATGAAAACCATAGCAGACTATCTGTTTATACCCAACACTGCCATTATTGGGCTGCGGACCAAGCTCAGGGGTGAGCATTTGCCTGGCATGTGTGAGGCCCTAGGCTCCAGCACCAACAGAAAGTAATGAAAATTAAAAATAAAGGGCTGGAGACGTAGCTCAGCAGCCTAAGTGCCTACCTGGCAAGCGCGAGGATCAGGGGTCCGATGCCTGGTACCACACGCCGTGCTGGCCCCGTCCCAGACATGGAGGTGCATGCCTGTAAACCCAGTGCTGAGGAGGCTAAGTCAGGAGGCTCACGAGTCCAGGCTGCATAGTGAGACCCTGCACCAAATAAATCAAGTAAACGGGGTAAGTGGTGGCGAAAATGCAGACACTGGACATTTGTGGCCTTGCTGGTAGGAATGTGCAATAGCGTGACATCTGGGGAATTGGAGCTGTTGGCTGCCACCATGTCACCCAGCACTGCCACACTTAAGAGTAGCCAAAAGAAGTGGCACACTCACCCACAAAAATTTCCTGTGCATTGCCGGGTGTAGCGGTGCACACCTGTAATCCCAGCACTCGGCACGCTGAGGCAAGAAGGTTGCGAGTTCAAGCCCAGCCGGCACAATTCAGCAATTTAGCCAGAAGCTGTCACAAAATAAAAAATGGGCTGGGGGTGGAGTTCAGTGCGAAGGCCTGAGGTTCAGTCCCTTGCGCCACCGATGGTAATGGCAATAATATAAATCAATAAATAATAATAAGACTGTGACACCTGGAAGCCATGCTCAGTGTGGGACGCCAGGCACAGAGGACACAGCGTGGGCTCTGTGGACAGGAAGCACCCAGGACGGGACTCCAAAGACAGGAAGAGGCTCCTCGGGTGCCCAGGCTGCAAGGGGACAGGTCAGTGCTGGGAGGAGGATGGTTGGGGCTTCGGGGGGTGATGGAATGCTCTGGAACTGCTTAGACTGGGCAGTTGCACATTGTGAGTAGATTAAATGTTTGTAATGATAAATTTTTGTTTTGTGTATTATTTTCTTTTTGACAGGGTCTCAATAGGTAGTTCAGGCTGTCCTTAAACTCACTACTAGCCCAGGCTGGCCTCAAATGCAGTGATCCTCCTGCCTCAACCTCCCAAGTCCTGGGATTACAGGCTGGGCTGGGTGGCCCCTAGCTCTTTTTATTTTTTGTCCTGTGCCTGGCTCTTAAACACTATTTTTTTTTTTTTTTTATGGTGGGACTGGGATTCGAACTCACGACCTTGCACTTTCCAGGGAGGCACTTGTGCCACGGAGCTATCTCCCCAGCCCCTTAAACACTATTTTAATGCAGTTTATTTTTTATTTTGATAAAATACACAAGACATAGAGACAGGGTCTCACTAAGTAGCTAAATTGCCCCACTTGGGCTTGAACTTGCAATCCTCCTGCCTCAGCCACCATGGCTAGCTACATTCTTTAAGTTTTATGCCTAAGGGCTGGCCAGATAGCTCAGCAGACTAAGCACCAGCCTTGGTAAGTACAAGGATCAGCATGTGCTACTGAGCTGGCCACCAAGACCCGGCATGGTATCACACACCTGTAATCCCAGTACTGAGGAGGCTGAGACAGGAGGATCACTGAGTCCCATCTGCATAGGGGGCCATGGTAGCGCACGACTATAGTCCCAGCACTTGGGAGGCTGATGCAGGAGGATTGGTGCAAGTTTGAGACCAACCTGGGCTACAGAAGTAAGCTCAAGGTCTGCCTGAACAGCATAGTGAGACCCTGTCTCAAAAAGACAACAACAAAAAGTTTTATGCCTAAAGACAGAAACTTACTAGGCCAGGGAGATAGCTCAGCTGCTTAAGTGCTTGCCTGGCAAGCGCAAGGTCCTGAGTGGATCCGTGGTACAAAAAAAGAAAGAAAGAAAGGAAAGAAAGATAGAAAGGCCCGGGAGATAGCTCTGTGGCACAAGTGCCTGCCTGGCAAGTGCAAGGTCATCAGTTTGAACCCGGTTCCGCTCAAAAAAAAAAAAAAGAAAGAAACTTACTCAAAAGCATGCTCGCATGGGCCCTAGCCTTGGAAGAATTATGCCAAGGGATCAAAGGAGGCTTCCTGGAGAAGGTGACATTCATTTAAGTCAACACAAGAAAGAGATGAAGAAATTGGTCAGCCGGAGACATGGGGAAGAACAACTGAGCTAGAAGCCAAGGTTGTGCAAAGGCCCTGGGGCAGGATGGGGCCTGCACAAGAGCAGCGAGGTGCACACACGGAGCTGGAGCAGATGGAGGAGGGGCAGAGGGGCTGGCAGCCCCAGGGTCACGCGGGCTGCAGAGGACCTGGGCTTTGGCCCCAGGGAGGTGGTAGCCCTGGAGGGCTGAGGACAAAGGAGAGAGGCCCTGATGTGCAGGTTGTCAGCCCTTGGGAGGAGTTTTTTGTCCTCTTTGGTCCCTGCTGTAAGTGTCCACTTGGAACTATGCCTCGCACACAGTAGGTGCTCAGTACACACGGGGTGCGGGGTGGGGGTCCTCACGGGCTGGAAATGAACTCGAGTCCCTCCAGGTGGCAGCTGGGCGCAACCTCCTACCAGGAGCTGGGCAGCCAAGGCTCCCTGTCCACCAGGCCTGGCAGAGGGAGGAAGTCTCTGAGGCTGGTGCCACCTGGTCCCCCATGCCTCTGATTCTTGGTGGAGCAGCCTTATCCTTCAGGACCTGAAGCCCACTCTGCCCAGCGCTGAGGCCCAGGGCTCATTGGTGACAGGGGGAGGTGCTGCCTGGATGGCTGGGTGTGTGACACAGGTCCCCAGCCCTGCCCCAGGAATCCCAAGAAAGAGCAGGCTGCATGGTGCTGGGGTGACATCACAGGATGGGCGGCGGGGTGTCCTACACCCCGGCTCCTCTCAAGCGCATGAGCCTCCTGCTCCCTCTCCTCCTGCACTATTCTCGCCCCCTAAAAGCGGCTCCTTCCGGGGTCCCAACCCACACCTGTCCCCTCTTCCTTCCCTGCATGTGGGATGTGGAGACCCTTGGGCTACCAGCCCGTGTCAGATGAGTCTGACTCCCTCGGAACTTTGGATGATGTTGGGGGCACCTGTGGCTGTCGCAGCTCCCAGAACTCCTGACACAGAGTAGGGGGAGGCCAGGGGACATTGATTAGCCACTGCAGTGCCCAGGACTTCCACCCACAGAGTGATGTGAGCCAGGAAGTTGAACATGCAGAAGTAACTGAGAAGCCGCAAGCAAGGGCTGGGGAGGTAGCTCAGGGGCATGAGCCCCCCACTGCCCTCTGTGGGAAGTCTCAGCTCCTTGGCCCAGGCTGCGGGCCCTGACTGCTGGCCTCTGCGGCCAGCAGCCCCACCACACCGGGCCCTCATGCTCTGCTGCGTGACGTGACCAAGGCCCTAGCGCACTGCCGGGTTTAATCCTGGCTCTGCTCCTTCCTGTTGAGGGATTTTGGCCATCAGTGAACTTCCCAGCGTCTGACTTCCTCCGTCTCTCAAATGGGAGACTCAGCAGTTCCGAGGGATCCGGCGCAGTGAACACACATGCGCTGCCGTTGGTTGGTTAGGAGCACTTTGCAGCACAAGCCTGGGCTTCTCGGCAAACAAAAACCACAAAGCTGTGGGGGTGCATTATGCCCCGTCAGTCAGTCAACCTATTGGGGAGGCTGAGGCAGGATTGCAAATTTGAGCCCAGCGCCAGCGATTTAGCAACTTAGAGACCCTACCTCAAAGTAAGAGATCAAAAGAGTCCAGGGCGCAGCTCAGCGTGAAGCTGGATAGAACCCAGGACCACAAAACCCAAACCAAACCAAACTAGGAAAAAAAAAAAAGGACTGCTCTTCTGGCCCGGGATTGAGGGGGGCCCCGATTTGCCCAGACCCTGCCTTTATTTAACCTGCTGCTAGTTCAGTTTTTTTTTTAATAATATTTTTTAAAAACTTTATTTATTTATTTGTTTGTTTATTATGTTATGGCCGCCTCTGCCTGCCCTGGGGTGGGGCTCAAACCTCGGTCCCTGCAGTTGCCTAAATGGGAGCTTTAGACCACTGAACCATCTAGCCGGTCCCTGGGTTTTTAAAAATGTTTTTTTTTCTTTTTTCTTTTTTTTTTCTTTTTGAGACACGGTCTTGCTATGCAGGTCAGGCTGGCCTTGATCCTACCTCAGCCTGCCAAGTATTGGGATTATAGGCCTGCGCCACCACACCTGGCTTAAAAATGTTTTCCTTGGGGCTGGGGTGATAGCTCGGGCACAAGTGCCTGCCTGGCAAGTGCAAGGTCCTGAGTTGGACTCCCGGTTCTGCAAAAAAAAAAAAAAAAAAAAGTTTTCTTTACATGAGGTCTTGCTCCACTGTCCAGCCTAACCCATAAATTGGGATTCTGCCTCAGCCTCCGGAGTAGCTGGGATTATAAGCCTATGCCACGTGTCTATGCCCCCAACATGGGGACTGAACCCTGGATCTTCACACTGACCTCCACCACAGTCTTTTTGGTTTTTTTGGCCGTTGAGCCTGCCCTGGGGGTGGGGGTGGCGCTGGTGCTTCTTGTGGTACAGGGGGATCAAACTGAGGTCCCTGCAGTTGCCTAAGCTAACCTAAGCAGGTGCTTTAAACCGCTGAACCATCTCGCTGGCCCCCACCACCGTCTTTTTTAACCTTTATTTTTAGACAGGGGCCCAGTAAATTGCTAAATTGCTCAGGCTGGGCTCAAACTTGTGATCTTCCTGTCTCAGCCTCCCAGAATGCAGAAATCACAATGGTCAAGCTTACATTCATTTTTATTTTTAAAAAATATTCCTGGACATAATATTTATCTTGAGGATTTTTATTTGTGGAGAGGGAGGATGAGGACCTTAAATATTGCTTATTTACCCTGCCCAAGCCAGGAAATAGTTCAGTGGTGTAAGTGCCTACCTGGCAAGTACAAGGTCCTGAATTCAATTCACAGTAAAAAAAAAAAAAAAAAAAAAAAATCTAGCACAACTCCCCTGACTGCCCCTGACCCTTCCGGGATGAGTGCCAGGAACCCAAAGCAACATCTTCATTTCAGTGGCCTTTTGGGGCCCTCCTCCCCACGCAGAGAAGCTGCAGTCAAGGCTGGGCCTTTCTGTCCCCACAACCTTCCGTGGCTCCCACATCCCTCACTGTAACAGCCAGAGTCCTCCTCTCCTCCTACCGCTGGGGCAGGATCTGCTCATGTCAGCAGAAAGGCCAGGGTGGGTAGTGAGATTAGGGGGAGCCCCCCACCATGTGCAAAGGCCCTGGATTCCATCCCCAGCAAAGCAAAAATTAAAAATGAAACATTTTGCAGAGCCCAATACAAAATGAAACCACAAGGCCTTTGGCCCAAAGATGACTTAAGAATTTCAAAACAGAAGGGCAGAGCGTTAACCTGGGGGTGCTGGGTGATGCATGAAGCAGTAGGCCCTGCCCTCTTCCGTGTCCAGGATTCCGGCGCAGGCAGAGACCTGTCCCAGGGCCTTTGCACTGACATTCAGCCTCCAAAATCTCTCAACTCGCCCCGCCCCGCCCCCCCTAACTCTTAGCATCGTCTGAACCGCCTGGAAGTCCCCTGGTGTCTCCCTCTGGGTAGGGACTCCGTACCCTTGTAACCCAGTGCACACAGTAGGCACTTAGTTAATGTTCAGGAAAAAAATTGTCCCCGGGAGGCAAGCGGTAACTCAGGACTCTTTCTGCATAAGAAGAAACTGAGGCTAGCAGCCCTCTGCCGCCAAGGTCACCCAGCAGCCCCTGTGGCACCCGTCCAGCTCGCCATGACAGCGCCCGCCCGTGGCTGCAGGCCCGGAAGCCCAGATCCCTTTTCTTTGCCAGATGGGGAAACCGAGGCTCGGCTCCGGGCCCGCGGTTCCCCCAGCCCGTCTCCCCGCCCCAGGCGCCAAGGCCCCGCGGGGGGAGGGGAGGGAGCGTAGGTGGGGCGGGGGCCAAGGTCACCGCGGGCGGGCGGGCGGCCCGGGTGGGGACCGCAGGCTCCCCGGGCGCGCGCGTTCCCCCCCTCGGCGGCGCGCACGGGGCTCGGGCGGCGGCGGCAGGTGGAGCCGGAGTCTCCGCGCAGCCGAGCCGCGGCCCCGCCGGCGTCGCCGCCATTAGACAATAGGAGCGGCGGCCGGGCGCGCGGGGAGGGCGGGGGCCGGGGCGCCGGGCCGGGCGCGGGCGGGGGCGCAGGAAGCGGCGAGGCCGGCGGGAGGCGCGGGACGCGGCGGCCCCGGGAGCTGCCGATCGGCGCCGGGACAAAGGCGCGGCCGCCCGGCGCCCCGAGCAGCCCGAGCCGGGGCGCGCAGCCGGGGCGCAACCCGCGCCCCCCGCTGCGACTGACATGATGTTTCCACAAAGCAGGCATTCGGTAAGCGGGGCCCTGATCCGGGAGCCCTCCTGCGGGCCGGGTCCGACCCCCGACTCTGCGCCCCACACCCCTCTCTCACCCTGAGTCCCGGATCCTGCTTCCCCAGATCCTGGCCTTGGCCCCCCTCCGCCCAGAGTTCCGGGCTCTGCGCCCCGACTCCCACAGCTGCCGGCCTCGCAACCCCCCAACTCAGGACTCTGCATCCTGATCCCTGAGCTGCAGGCCGCGCGCCCCCCC
>PVKN010029665.1:0-12916 GCA_004027915.1 Capromys pilorides
GTGTATGGAAGTTTGTCAGGAGAATGGTAGAAAAACATACTGAATGAGCAAAGAGGAAGCATCAGAAGAACAGGACTCAGTATGCTATTAAGGGCCTTTAGGAAAAGGCGAAGCATGTATGCATTCTGAAATCATGGTACTGAGAAAGCAGTATTTTCTGTAAACATCAATGTCATACTTATCGTCTACCCATGACAGAAGAATGCTGTGCCATTAAATATGGTTTTTTTGCTTCTTCTTTCATTTATTTATTAGCATTTTCATCACTTTATTATCTTTAAACATGCATAAACTTTGTTCATACTGTATCTCTTATAACACTAATCTAATAATTGGCATAATACATGGAATTATTTCTGACAAAAGTAATTATGTATTTCTGTTACTGTCTTCATAAAAATTGCTATTATCCTCCAGGAAGAGTATTTTTTGACCACTGTAGTGAATATTCTACTTTAGTCTCTTCATTGTGAAGTGTTATGCCTTCACTTCTGGGCTGAATTATATTTCTTCTTCCCTCACATATTTTTGTGTGACCCCACAGGGAGGAATGCACAGGGATACAGCTATTCCATCCTGAACTGACAGCCTAACAGGGTCTAAGGAGCCAGTGATCACATCCTGTGCAGAGGGCACTCTTTAATTCCCTTGCCTGAGTTTGCTCTGGTCATTTTCACAATAACCAGAAGAGAATGCGACTCATCTTGTACACATTCCTGGGGACGATGTGAACAGAGACAGGTGGACACTTGCAAAGTTCATGTAGCTCTTAAGGAGTACACACCTGTTTCAGTGACCTACTCCTAATTGCAAGCTGAAATGCCTCCTTAGTGCTGGTTAAGTACACAGTCAGTGCATGCCCGCTGCCTACAATGGAGGCCCAGAAGACTTTGTGGTTCTCAAATCACCTTAGACTAGCAATGGAGAACTGTCAGCATTTACTTCAACTTGATAGGAGATTTTGAATGAACAATCTTGCAGTATACCAGGGCTTATGAAATTTTACTCACTTCTTGAAATACTCAAGGAAATTTGAGAAGTTTTATATTTGTGGAGACTGATATTTATAATTATACTTATATTTTTTGTACCACACATCTAACTCAGGACTTTATGCTTTTTAGGAAGTTGCTTATGCAACTGAGCTATCTCCCCAGTGAGAAGTTGTCACTTTGTGATGAACTTGACAATCAAAATACATGAAGAAATTTCCTATACTAGAGGGAAACTTCTCAGTTTATTCATTCTGTACTTCGTTGGTGTTTCAAATTCTGCATGTGTGGAAGATTTTAAGGAAAGTGAACAACAACATAAATAGGGAATACCACCTTTTTATGTCTCACATATAACATAAATTACTGGGATTTTAGGGATGTAGCCCACGAAGTGATGTAAGGGACATATAACACAGCCCAACCTACAGATATCAAGCATGCCAAGTTTATGCACCTCCGAATAAAAGAATGAATTATAAGGAACAAGGGTGATTAAGAGGAAGAAATTATATTGAGTGAAATTCAGCTCCTAGGATTTTCCAGAGGATATGAAAACTTGGTTGTCAATGAGATACTTTTTCAAGGAAAAAGAAGAGGTGGATAAAAAAATCCCATGGGGAGCACAGTGTGGAGTAAAACTATGATCAATGAGTAAGATTACAAATATACATGCTGAGTACATACTGAAAAATAGGCAGATGTGTAAGTGTTAATGGAATGAAAAAGAACCATTTGGAAAGAAGACGCGTGATGTTTTGATCCGCCTCCTAGGTGGCTGACATCTGTTGGGTCTTTAATCAGTTGGAAGAAGAAAATCCATGAAATGGAAAAATATACAGTGGGATGTCCTTCGCACAAAGGACTCCTATCTAGAATACATAAAGAATTTTTAAAACTCCAAAATTCAAAGAGGCAGCCCCAAAATGTACATTTGAGATGAATGTACACTTCACAGATAAAGTGGTAAAAGTTGCACATAAACATATGAAAAAATGTTTATCGTCATTAGTCACTCAAGACATTCAAATTAAAGTGATGAAGACATCATTTTATGCCTTGAAAAATAGCTACCATCAAGAAGTCAAAGAATAACAAATGCTGGAGAGGCCATTGGGAAAAAGGAGCCCTTCGCCATTCATTGTGGGTGCGAGTGCAAGCTGGTGCAACCAGTACAATCAGTATTGAGATTCCTCAAAAAGCTGGACTGGAGGTCTTAGGTAAGCAGCTGTTCCTGTCCTAGTTATTTTTCCAAAACAAATGACATCATCACCACGGAAATACATGTGTTTAGTGAAATTTTGTAATTTTTCTACTGTTGTTTTCACTAATATTTTTATTCTTTAAAAATAAAAAATAGAAAAAGCATGAAAATAACAAAAATAATTAAAGAGATTATCTCTTGTCCTTTTCAGACCTTCAAGAATCTATCTCTAAAGCTATCTCTGATTCCCATCTCCTATGTGGTTAGTGAGCCAGGAGAAATTTATTTTAGGGACTGCGTTGGCTGCAATAAGATTCAGCTGTCCTTGTCTCCCTGTTATGGCATTCTAAAATTAATCATGTGACATTCATTCTTAAATCTAATAGCAGTTATAATGGTGTTTGTCTCTTTTAGAAAGCAATGAAGTACTTAAGAGTATCTTTATATTTTTTTAGTTGTCTGTCCAATTCACAGGCCTGACAAAGTCCCCTAAAGACCTCAATGAGTGAATCAGTATGGTCCGAGGAGATTCTCATATCTTGTTAGAGGTAACAAAGAGAAAAGGACACATGAGTATAGGTGTGTTCAAATCAGTCATTTACTTCTCATAAAGTTCAGAGTCCTTGTGGAGCTTTGACAAAGTCAGCTAAGGATGGATATAGCCCAGAAGAAGTTCCAATTTTCACTGACTTGGAAGCCTCACCCTTAAAATCCAATGGATTATTGATGGAACTCCTATTCAGTAATAGTGGATGAGGCTTGGATTACAGTTGCCTTGGAGACATTGCCCATGAGACATAAAGGGCAAAAGAGAGGAGCCACAGGTTCAGAGATATTGAATGTAGAGGCCGTGGAGATAGTTCTGTAGCACAAGTGCCTGCCTGGCAAGTGCAAGGTTGTGAGTTTGAATACCGGTCCCTCAAAAAAAAAAAAAAAAAAAAAAAAAAAAAAAAAAAGGCAGAGATATTGAATGTATCTAACAGTGATTTAATGGCCAAAGGAGTCTTTGTGTGTCTCTTCTGTGTGTATGTGTGTGTGTCTGTGTGTGTGTGTGCGTGTGTATGTATGTGTGATTTAGATTTACATTTTGAGCACAAGTTAGGATTATCTCTTAATGCAGACAGCTGTAACCTAAGGAAATTCTTGTCTTTTGTTTCTCTTTACAATATAGTTGTAGTTTTGGAGTAGTAGCACACCCAGTACTCTCCTCTGCAGTCCACTTGCCACTAGTTGATAAGATAGCCATGATTGGGTGCAGAAAAATAGCCAACAGTTCTTTCTCAAAATATCAGAGTCAAATAATTTATTTAGGTGTTGGAGTGAGAGCTCAATGGAATAAGTGCTTGCCTGATAAGCATGAGGTCCTGAGTTCGACCCCTCCTCTTTCTCTTTCTCTCTCTCTCTCTCTCTCTCTCTCTCTCTCTCTATATATATATATATATATATATATATATATATATATTTCAAAGATGTAAAACAATTTTACATTGACTTTGTGTGTGCAAGCCACAGGGAAAAAATGCATCAGTTTTGAGCCCTACTTGATTTTTATATCCTTTTGATGTGTCACATGAGGCAACCTGCTCCAGAGCAGGCAGTTGTCATACAGAGAGTAAACAGATCACTAGTGTCTGAGTGCAGTCCTTCCTGATTTGCACCAATACATTCACCAGAAACCCACACTCAATTTCGGTACATGTATCCAAATGTACAAAGTACAAGAGATTACTGAGGTGATAGTCATGCTTAAAGAAGGAAGCATTGTTTGGAAATTTGAATGAGCAATCAAGCGACTTGAACCACTACTTTCTAATTTTCTGAAAGAGTAAGGAACAAAATCAAATGATAAATTAGAGTGTTTGGAGCTCTGCACAGACTGCAACAAATATCTTCCTTAAAACTAAGGTCAAGTAAAGGCACTAATAAATCTTGCCTGGGGCCCTAGGACAATGAATCTCCAAGATATTTGCATTGTCTATCAAATCGCACTGGCAATCTTTCTCTAGCAGCAAGACAAAGGTTAGTTTTCGTACTATGTATCAATGATGGTAACATAGCCATGAAGTTTACAGTTTAAAATTCATACACATGGGGCAGCAACCACAGTCTATGAATGGAAATCTTTCCCTCCCATACACACATAAATGATACAAACGTACCCCAAAAGTGGAGAGAATGAATGTCATCTGGTTAAAGATTCTTCCTTTAACTAAGTGTCTTAATCCCTCAAGTAACAAGCTTAGGAAACAGTGTCATCTTGTCTCACAGGAAGTTGATTCTCTCCACAGAATCTCAAGTCTGTCTCTCCAGCAAGACTGTCACCAAGAATGGCACACTGGGACATGGCTGTCACTTGTGTTCTCATTGACAGATAAAATGGTGATGGCTTTCAGTGAATCTTTCAAATCCCAAGTGTACTGACAGAACTTCAGTCTTCCACAACTGATTTTGGAGGAAGTCAGTGTTGAATATTCTTATATTTTTTAATATCTTACATTAAATTTATTTTTCTAGTAAGCACTGAGTGATCATTTCTACAAAAAAAAAAAAATGAAAATTATAGTGAAATTCCTTGTTTCCAGGTTTTTCCACATCAATATGTTAGGAAAATCCCAGAAACTAGGATACTTAAGGAGGCCCATGATATCAGAGAGAATGAGCTTACTGAAGGCTCTGTCTCCAGACATCAACTATACTGTCAGGAGCATATGGTATCATCCTGCAGTTTAATACAGAAAGACACAATAGAAGGTCCTCTTGTTCTCTTCCTCAGACAGTAAAGCAATGCACTTCCTTTCAAGTGACTCAGGAATTCCTGCAGAGTTAAACATCCCAGAGAACCCAGCATTCCTCAGCCAACTCATCTAGCTCCCCAGGCAGCTTCATGGTTACCAGGACACATTAGAGTGATGCTTCCTCATGCTTTAACTCATAGCTCATCCTGCCCCAAAGGAGTTCCCAGGAAGACATGGTATGCTTGAGTTCAGGTGCCTTTTCGATGAAATGATATCTGACAACATAAGATATAGTCAGCCTCAAATTCAAAGGATCTCAGTATGTTTACCAATGCATTTCAGACTTAGATCCTCATCTTTGAGGTGTCATGGTGAGATGGCAAATTTTTCTTGGCTACCTCCTGTACCCCAGATGAAAACCAAAAAAGAAAATCCTAGAAGAGAGTATGGCAAACTCATAGAATTCTGTGTTACAAAGCTGGAAAACATGATTCTAAAGAGGATGCAGTTGCTTCCACAGAACCAAACTGAAATTAAAATACTATTAATGGTCAAAAAAATCATATCTGTATGGTAACTGCTCTTATCATGGGAATGTAAAGGGAAATTGAAAAATCCACTAGTTATCAAATGATGGGAGAACATAAGGAAAGAGAAAATAATCAATCTGTCTTCCTTAGTCAATTAGAAGAAGATTTTCTTTTTTTTTTTTTTTTTTCTTAAATTTTATTTGGTACAGGGTCTCACTGCACAACTCAGACTCCTAGTAATTCTCCTATCTTTAGTCTCCCAGTTCATGGATTACAGAAATGTGCCACTATTCCTGGACTTGGTGGCTGGCTCAGCGCACCTGAGGGCAGGACCAGTGTGTTATGTGGTAACAGGGATCAAACTGGTCCCTGTGCTTGCCTAAGCAGACATTTAATCCTCTGAGCTATCTCACTGGCCAGAAAATGCTTTTCATGAAATACACATTCAATTTCTAAGAAGGGACAAACAATGATGGTACATCGTTTCATTAGTCAGACCATCTCAGACACTCAGCATAAACTACAAAAGCATTACATGGGCCCCCCAATACCTAACACCCAACTTCTTGATATGACTGATTTTTTGTTGTTGTTCAAATTTCCAAAACTAGGTAAAAAACACAAAGGAAAGGACTGGGAGGGGGAAAAAAGTAGGCAAAAAATCTGTCATTACTGTGACTACTTAAAATCTTTCTGAATTGTCTAAGGAAAACCACAAAGAGATGTGCTGAGAAAATGTTTCTTGCAGAAAGACTGAGTATTGAGGATAGAAGTGTATTATCCATGGCCCACTCCTAGTCCATGTGCCCAACACTCAAGGTGTTGGATGCCTGGCTGTGGAGGACTGACTGGACCACAAACAGAGGCTACCTTGGACAACACTCATTTTGCATCTCGATAAAATGAGAAGGGTACTGGGAAAACCTACACAGCATCTGCCCACAGGCAGAAAGGGTCCCTGAGTGACTCTGAACGTTATGGATAAACAAATTCAACTAATCTGATTTAATTTCTTTCTCTAAAAATATCCTCCATAGACAAGTAGCCATAATTGAGGTCAAAGGGAGTCACTTATTTTCCCCTTCTGGCACATCTATTCATATGTGCCCATATGATTTCCTGGTGTTACCTGCACATATAACCATCTAACAAAAATCCTAGACACCGTCTGTATTTCCATGAAGGTCCTTATCATCCATAGTAATGGAAGTCTAGTTGGGAAAAGTAGAGCAGCCCTGCTGGTCATTAAGACCCAAACCTGACTACCACTTCCTGGGAAGTCATTTTGTTCCTTAATTTAAAAACATGGTAACACGCTATGAAGCAAAATCCCTACAGGGGAAATTATCATTCCAATTTTTGCAGGTCTAAAATTCTTCTCCTGTGAACTTCAGGAAGAGCTAAGGCTCCTTTTCAAAGATCAAGACACCAGTACAGCTTTGAGTGCATTGATTAGTGGAGTCGGAATAAATATACAGTGGTAGCATATCTAACATCAATATTAGCCTTTAAGATTTCTTGACAGGCTTATCCATTCACACCTCTTCAAGTACCAAATATAAACTATAAGTCAGTTCTCATAGCTTACAGAAATCCCAGCCATTGACCCATATTATTATAATGTCATTTAGTTCACAAATCAGGGGCTACAGTCACTTTCTGATCTAAGTAGCTACATGAAGGTCAATAGCTCCTGTCTCAAAAATCCATAAATACTTATGTCACTCAGGAGTATGGTTTATAGTTGCATCTCTTTCCCTATAAAAAACTTCAAATTCATCTTTCTTTACTTCTAATACTCCATTGTACGATAATAGTATATATATTTTTTTTACTCATTTGATAAGCATTTGAATTTTGTCGAAGATTTAGCTATGATAAATTGTATTGCTTTAAATGTCGGTATATATATGTTACTGTGGCATGAAGTTTTCATTTCTTCTGAGAAAATAAGCAGGACATGAATAGTTGAGTTGAAAGGGACCTCTAATCCTAGATTTTGAGTCAACATCACAGTGTTTTCCACAGTGGCTGTAATAGTCTACACTCCCACCAATTCTGGAGATGTGACAGTTTCTTTCCCCAGTCTCACCAACTTTTGTTATTCTTTTATTTCTTGATGGTAGCCATTCTTTCTAGGAGTAAGACGGAGTCTCAGAGTTGTTTCAGTTTGCATTTCTCGAATTACCAAAGATGGTAAATATTTTTTATAATTTTTTTTTTGTAACTTAGGAAAGGGTCTACAGCATGTTCAGAGTCTCACTACTGGATTGGACTTGTAGTGATCTGCCTGTTTACAGCCTCCCAAGAGCTGGGATTACAGGTGGGTGCCACCATGCCTAGTCTCAGTTGCTGGCTCAGTGTACCCCAAGGGCAGGGCTGGCATAACAGGCCCAGAGATATTTTTTATAATATATCTAATAATATTTTTTATAATATCTATTGCCCTTCATCTTAGAAGTGTGAATTTTTCTCTGTTCCTCATTTATGGATTGTTTCGTTGAATTTTAGAGACCTACATTCTAAGGTTTTCTGTCTTCTTTTTTGTTATTTATTTATTTATTATTTAGTACAGGGTCTCTACACAACTGAAACTTACAGTGATCTTCCTGTCTCAGCCCCCTCAATTCTGGGGTTATAGCAGTGTGCCACCACGCCTGGTTTCAGGGACCACCTTGACACTGGTCTGGCACAGCATGCAGCACCACAGATTGAACTTGGGTCCTTGCACTTGCCAAGCAGGTGCTTAAAACACCTAGCTGTTTCCCCAACCTCTTTATGTCCTCTTAATAGTAGACTTTTATCTAAGGGAGAGTTGGCTAGAAGTTTTTAAATTCATGAGTTTTCCTTTTTCCTAGACCACATGTAGAAATATCATATTGTCTTCCTAGTGAAAGAAACCGAAAGAATGAAGAAATATGAAAAGTATAATATACTGTGAAAAAGAGAGAAACTACTCAAAATTTAAATAAAACTGGGATGAGAGAAAAGAGAAAATAAAGACAGAAGGGAGGGGGAAATATATATGTTAGCTAAGATACTTGTAATATGTATTGGTTTATTGCAACAACTGAAGATTTCAATATACAATACAGCAAGCAGTTTAGATCTCCTATCATCTTCTTTTGTAGTTCTGTTTCATTTGTAATGCTTTTGTCGTGTTTTATTTTCTTTAAAATACCTATAAAAATTATGGGAATTTATATTTCTCAGAAACAAATGAGGCAGGAGGCTATGTCATGGTAGAATAGCTGGGAAATGGCAACTTGTTAATCATAAAGAACTGGAGAAATGGCTAAATAACAGGACTTAACCTGAAAATCATAAAGTCCAGAAAGAAGGCTGAAAAATAGGAGATGTTTTTAGCTAACATATATATTTCCCCCTCGCTTCTGTCTTTATTTTCTCCTTTCTCTCATCTCAGTTTTATTTAAATTTTGAGCAGTTTCTCTATTGTTCAATTAGAGCAGGAATGCCTGAGCAGACCAACTTCTGATGAATTGGATCCAACAGGGTAAGGAAGATGGGTGCCCACTGACTGGGGAGTCAGTGTGATCTTTCTGTCCTGTGGTCTTCCTGATTCCGCAGTGGCCCACCCTACACTAAGGACACATCCTCAATTTGTAGGTGTTTCTCCTTTTCTGTACCTTTTTTTCATGTTCTTCTTTTGATTTATCTGTAAGTTTCTTTTGCTTCTGTTACTTGAAATAAAAGTAACATTTACCTGTTCAACATTTGCCCCAGCTTATTCTTTGGATGGCCCAGAGAAAGTATGAAACGTATGAACACCCAGTGCAATAGTTTTCTACTGGATGAGCAGCAGATGGCAGAGCTTCAGCAAAGAGTGTAAAAACCCTGCAAACTACAGATCCACAGGGTAGGCAGCCAAATGAGGCCAAATCATTGCATGGAACAAGTTTATAATCAGAAGTGTCCCTGTGGTTGTGTCCTGGGGAACCTCCAGAGTAACTGATAAGCCCCACACCTGGAACTGAAAAGGAGTCAAGTGGAGTCCTGGCAGCAGAAGGAAGCCTATAACAGCAGCTCAGAGCTCAGTGATGTCAGAGCTCTCCTATGTCTCCTATCCCTGCATTTCACTTCACACTAGTGAGAGGAAAAAGATCCAAGTAATGGATGGAGATTAAGTATCGAAAGAAAGGGTTTACTAGGAAGTTTATGAAGTTTAAGGATAGCTGTGGTGGACAAGGAACACTTCTAAATGTTTGACATGAATGCAAATGACTTCAAAGATTATGGAAAGCAGAGTGTATATTATCCAAATATCTAAGTATGTAAGTTGCATTTCACAGCCATTCCTTGCCTAGTTATCTTCCCAAAAGAGATGAAACAACATGTTACAGCCATACACACATGCCAACGTTTATGACAGCACAATTATTTCATAACAGCTAAATCTTGTTAACAGCACTTAGGTGGTTTACTGAAGAAATGAAATATCTGAACATAATGAAATGAAACTCAGACCTAAGATAAAATATTTCTGAGATGCTGGTGGAAAAGAAATATACCTCGGAAACAATATTAACAGAACTAATTGAGAAACAACCATAAATACCATATTGGATTCAAAGAGAAGATTGATGAGAACAAAAAGGTGATCTATCTTTTGTAAGTGATTGAGGACCAGGAGATGGAAAGTTGTGGGACAGAGGGGGGAAACGAGATGTAATAGCATGTATGATGTGTAATCTGTGTGGACAAATAGAGCTCAATATATTTAAGTGCCATGTGGGGCAAGATGAGCTAAATAATAGCAATAAACTATGAAAATTGGTCGCACACATATATCCAGTAATCTGAACAATTTAAAGACAATACTGTGCAATACAACATATACTGTTAAACTCTATTATATTGTTTAGTGAAATTCTATTTCATTTTAATTTTTATGACTGTTTTACATTCTTCTTAAAAAATGAAAATGGAAAGAAGAAATCTGAGTACAGAAATAGGGAAGCAGGCACTGAGAAATGTAAGGAAAAATACTGATTTATGTTAAGCACATGACCGTGCCCTGTGGTGAACAGAAACACGGTGTCCTGCAGCTGCATTCTAATGATGCACAGAGACAGATTTGGGAAGCAGGAAATTACTGACACAGGAGAGGGACTAACCAACGGCATTTGCACAGTATGTACACACCAGGACATGTTCTCTTTAGAGGCCTTTGGGAGCCTAAGTACTAGTCTGTTCTGCACCACATCACTGACCAACAATACATGGCATCCAAATTTCATTGCAAATTTTTGGAAAAAAAAAAGAAAAGCGACTCTGTCCCACAAGTCATATTGCCCTTCTGTTGTGCTTCCAGACTCCTCCATGGGAAATCTTGCAGTACTGTTTCCTAGCATAACAATATTTCCAAAAGCTCCTTATTTGGCCTTTTCCCTCTGTTATGAAATCAGTTTAGGTTAATTCCATTTGCTCCACCTACCTCACTGCAAAGCGACCCACATTTCTTGGATGTCTGCAGTGCATTCTGTGAAGAAGGCTAAGCCTTGGCCCTGCAGGAACGAGCAGGAAATCAATGCTCCTCCTGTGTCTGAATAAAAGGGAGTATTTTTGGTCTTTCAATTTGTGAAAAATGTATGAAATCATTTTTAACTCTTAAAAATTTTTGAAAAAAAAATGTTCATGTATTTAGTGCAGGGACTACAGGATCTCACTACACAGATTTGGCTCGTAGTGAGTCTCCTATTTTCAGCCTCCTAAACGCTGGGATCATAGGCACATGCCACCAGGCCCAGTCTCAGTGGCAGTCTCGGTGTGCCCTAGAGGTGGGTCCAGCATTGCACTCTGAGGTCAAAAATATTTTAAATCATTTTCTTTAACTAGTTGAGATTGCATGAAATGTTTCCTTTGTTCTGTTCCAGATTTTATTATTTTCTTTAACTTGTTAAAATGTACTATTTTAAGGGCTGCGGAGATAGCTCAGTAGAATAAGCACCTGCCTGGCAAGCACAGGATCTTGAGTTCAATCCCCATTACCACAAAAAATAAAATACACTATTTAAAGTTTTAGGATGAAACATGAAATTTTAGTGTATGCAATGCTCATTTGTTTGAAGTCTCCTTTTAAGAAGTGATAAGCAATGAGGTACTTGTGAAATCCAGGATTTTTCTAGCATAGTATAACATGACATGAGCTTTGGAGAGCATGGGTAAACCAACTTTCCATAGGCCATTGGGCATCTGTCACCCCATGGGGGATGGGAGGCCATGTTCTTGACAGCAGCAGGCTTGACATTAGCAGCTGCAGTAGGACTGACCCTGCTTAACCAAAACACAGCCACATTCCGAGTGGTATTTACAAAAGTTATCAAAAACTTTCATGGAGTGGAAACTTGTTTATTCTTTATGCCTTGAGTGCTTGAAGTGGTAGTATGATCACTGATAGGGGAAAGAACAAATTCGTTGTGGTATGTACATTTAAGCATAGAGTCATAACAGGAGAGGAACATTGGTTGAGGAGTGGGTGGTTTCCAGGATATTTTATTAATCTGGGTAAGTGCTTCTGAGACAGCTGAGAAACCCATGCTCTGACTTTTCTCCTACTGTAGCATACAGATCATGACAAGAAGACTGACTTCAGTGCCCCTTTACACCTGCTACTGACTTGCTTCTTAGGAACTGTGGGCTACAAATGCTGACTAGTACGCACACATTGTTGCTTTCAAACACATGATGAGTAACCACTCAGAACTCTTACACCAGAGTTGTCCAGAAAGCAGCAACCAATGAGGATAAGCAAGAAAGCCTCAGCATCTTCACCAAGACTGTCCAGCACAAGATAACTTCAGTCAGGATCCACCAGCAACAGCAGTGACCAGCAGCCTCTTGTGTCAGCTACTGGTGTACAACATTGCCTGGTGATATCTGCACTCCTAGCTGAGCTGCACTGTGCTGATTTATGATTTTCCACTGTAATCATGCAAAAGAACATTAGTTTACTTGAAATCTTGAGTATTTTACAATCATTTGGACCCTAAGTTAATTATGATCAAGGTTGGTTAAGTCATTCTCCTGAAGCATTATCATTTGCTTGAGTTTTTCTATGGATAGCAGTATGAATCTCTATGATCTATAATTAGTATTGCACACTCTGATGTGTGGACTTTGGAAACTGATGTGCCAAGAATACAGTTATATGGTAGCTTTGTCTTCCTGCTGGATAAAATATTAGCACACAATTGCTTCTCGGTTGGACTGTGCAGGGAACACCAGCAGGAAGACATCGTCATGGCTGGGAACTGCTGGCTCAGGACCATTACCAGTGCATTTTTGTGACCTATTCCACAAACTTTAAATTTTGTTCTACATTTGAGCTTTAGCTTAACCACAGAAAATGGACTGAGTCTTTGGAATTGTCAAGTTATAAAGCTGAATCACAAGGCTTCCAGCAGATGGGAGGGGAAGCTCCATGGTGTTGTGGTC